>SJYA01002050.1:288902-358705 GCA_006410615.1 Neotragus moschatus
TGGCATTGCCTTTCTTTGGGATTGGAATGAAAACTGACCTTTTCCAGTCCTGTGGCCACTGCTGAGTTTTCCAAATTTGCTGGCATATTGAGTGCAGCACTTGCATAGCATCATCTTTCAGATTTTGGAATAGCTCGACTGGAATTCCATCACCTCCACTAGCTTTGTTTGTAGTGATGCTTTCTAAGGCCCACTTGACTTCACATTCCAGGATGTCTGGCTCTACCCCAGATCCCTGTATACGTTTTATCTTTTATCTGTGTATCAACGGTCATCTAAATATCTTATGAGTTGGAAGTATATGTATGTAATATTATTTTTAAATGGACTTGAACAAGTGCTCAGTAAAGACCTAGAGTTTGCCCAAAGTCACCTTGGATTAATGGTGGAATGTGGACTCAAATTTGATCTTCAGACTTTAAGCACTGTGCTTTTTGATCTCATCTTCTTCAAGCCTGAAGCTTGAAGTATAGGTGAAAAGTGTAGAGGGAAGTCTCTCTTCATTGGAAAAGGGGCAGTAATTCTAGATACATTGTTGAAACTAGAATTAAGACTTTAAAAGAAATCCCCTTTTTTTCATCATCCTGGAAGTCTTGTTGTGTGCGTGTGCGTGTGTGTGTGTATGTGTGTGTGTGTGTGTATGTGTGTTGGAATGGGCAAGGGATTCTGGGATTGTTTCTGTGATTAACTCACTGTATTTTACAAGTAGCTCTGGCAAGCATGGTGGGATAATAATAATTTGTCCCTTGTTGATTTCAGTCACAAAGGAGAATTAATAAAAGTCTGGATCATTTAGTTTTCTCCTGAAGCTTGGAAATTTAATTATCTTATTTTTTCCCTTTATGTTTTAATCCAAGTAGTTTATTATTAATTTTCCAATGTATTTACTTTTTTCTCTTTGCAACATTTTTGGATTACATATGAATTTAGCCATCAGACTGGAATAAAATTATGGCTGAATTTGGATGTTCTCTGCCCAAAGCCTGAGAAACAATATTTGGATCAACATCTTTGACAATAAGAAGTGTAGAATTTCTCTCTCTGTCTCTCACACACAGACACACACGTTTGTCTTCTTAAATTTCATTTATTTTAATGAGTCCTTTTGTGGTTAAGGGAGTATATGCTTGTTTGACTTCCTGTTGAAAATAAATACCCCAGAGAAGGAAAATGCATGGATTCTCTATCAGTCTTGTATTCCATGGGACTTGGTTTTTGAATTAGTGATAATTTTAGGAGACTTTGAGGAATCAGACGTAAAAAAACACATTTCCCTGGGAGGGTTAGATCCAGAATATAGGTAATACCTCAAGCAAGAATCAACATGGCAGATGAAAGATTGTGTATTGAAGTCAGAAGAACTGGGTTTAAATTGTGATGCTATATTACATACTGAATATTATACTTTGAATGATAGAATTAAATAATCTGAGCCTTCATTCTCTGTAAAATGAAATTGATAGTATTTCTCCACCCAGCTTCAAAGGATTTTTCTGGAGTCAAGTAAAAGAAATGACTCTGAAACTGCATTATAAAAGCTTGTATCATTTAGGATTCTTTGGATATAAGCAGCAGATTCTAACTTCAGTTAATATATATATATATTCTAAGGCCCTAAGGTAACTCACAGGCTCCCCAGGGTGGTGTTGGTGGTAAAGAACCCACCTGCCAATGCAAGTGACCTAAAAGACATGGGTTCAGTCACTGGGTCAGGCAGATTCCCTGCAGGAGGGCATGGCAACCTACTCCATATTCCTGCTTGGAGAATCCCATGGACAGAGGAACTTGGAGGGCTACAGTACACAGGGTTGCAAAGAGTCAGACACAACTGAAGCAACTTAGCATGCACACAAAAGATATGTCACTAAGTGAAAAGACACAACCAGGGTACTTGGTGCAGAAGCACAGTAACCCCGGTGCTGGACCAGGGATCTAAACTACAGCAACTAATGGGTGGTCCTGCCAGAATACTTTCACCAGGATGAATCAGTTCTGCCTTTCTCTCTTTGAGTTCTTCTGCTCAAGATTTAGAATCTCTGGAGAGAGACCAAGACCATACGTCACCATCTTGGGATAGAAGCATTCCACCTTGATTAGCTGGGGCAAGGCACCTTGATTAACAGACCATGAAGACTGCCAACACTGAAGGACAGGAAATGCTATCAGGAGAAAGCTGGGAATAGAGGCTGGGTGGCAAAACCACAATAGACACTGTCATGACTGCATAAGTATTTGTTCCAGTGCGGGGGCAGGATGCTGAAAGGATGCAATGACAGTAGGGCAAGAGGGTGAAAGGGGAGCTCTGGTTAGCTAAGGCCTCTCTCATAGGGGTGCACACTTTGGTGAAAAGGGGGGGTGTATTAAGGAAGGGGGAGGGTGAATGGTTAAGGAAATAGAGGTGGGAGGACACTTTCGCTTATATCATTTATTTGTGCCCAAATGGATTTCATATAACATTACAAGGTAAACATAGACATCATCAGTTCATGTTTTGAAATTGGTTTTCCTAGTTTTTCAAAAGTGGAAAAGTGTATTTTGCAAGCATCCTAGGGTTGCAGGAAGGAAAGTGCCTGAGAGGACTCAGAAGGGGTATTTGAAATGGCTTGGCCCCTGCCACATGTCAGACAGAAATGCTTCTATTTATATCTTTTATGAATTGGGTTTTCATGTGTGAATCTCTTTAGGGTAGGGTAAAAAAAAAAAAAAAAAGAGTTCACTGCTAAAAATAGCACCAGAGAACCAGTGTGTGCTAAAGGAAAATATGAAGAATGTTTTTGAATAACCCGTTTAGGCTCTTCAAACTGTCTCAGTCTCTATCGACAGCTGGGCAGCTGGGTACACAAGCACAATATTGCTTTATTGTTTGATTCATATCAATATTACTTGAGCATTGTTCATACAATTTATTTTGCAATAGCCAGAAAGAGCTGCAGTTTGCAGAAAATGTTTACCTGCCAAGAGGGTTTATTGAAATAAGCCTGAATTGTGCTTGAACTGTTTCGTCAACAGGGAAATTAATAGGTTCAGACAGATTGGGCTTCTTTGTTGAAAAAATCTTCTTGCTTAGCGTGTACCCGGAAAAATTGGAGCTCAGCTGCCCTGGAATTCTCAGTCCTCTTGAAATCTGGGAATTCTTTTCGCTCATTCATTTGCCCTCAATAGCCACTAGCACTTTGCAGAGTGAATGAATCTGTGTGGTGAACTAAGGTGAGTTTGAGAAGTATGTACTGGAGGGGAGGATCGCTGACTTCAGGAAATGCATATTCTTAGCTTTGCCCCCAAGCAAAACAAATTGTGTGAGTATTCTTCAAAATAAACTGAGCAGAGAATTTCATGTGAGGTCAAACTAGTGACTCAAACAATGATACCTTAGACACACAACAACGTACTATTTGGCTTTCAAGATGTTACATAACATACTTTTGAATTGTACATTTACTTTAATTATATAACTACACTCTCAGGATCAGAGTGGAAGTAATGTCATATCTGTCTATCTCCTTGACTGTAATATCTACCTATCATAGCAGTCTACTATCTATCTACCCTTTCCCAAATATACCACTGTAATTGTTTTAGTCTGTTAGCCTTACAGAATTCTTTCTTTGAATTTTAACTGAGAATATCCAAAACAGTATATTTAGATGCCTCTGGAAGGGGGTTAAAAAGGTCAGTGCCTTATGATTTCTGCTTGCTTGATAGAGGGTGTCTAGTGGAGAAGAGGAGAGACCAAACAAATTAACAGAAGCGGATAATGAAAAAGGGAAGACGAGGAAAATTTTAGAAAGAAGATTATAGGATATAGAATACTACTTATATTAAATATTTTTCTTTTTTAAATATGTAAAATCTTAAATACATGCTCATTTTTAAAAATGTTGAAAAAATTTAAAAAACATGAAAATATTAAAGGAGCAAAAAAATAGAGCATGAATCCCACCAACCTCAAGACAACTGATGGCATTTCTGTATATTTCTTTCCAGACTTTTATCTCTTTTTTCTTTAATGTTCACATAGTTGTGTTTATTAAACATATGCACTTTTGTTGTTTGCTTTGTCCAATAAATAATACAACATACAATCAGTGTCTTTGTGAATAAATATTTGTTTAGTATTTTAGATTATCTTTAGACTTTTCAGTAGTGAAGTTAATAGGTTAAATATGTATGCATTTTTAGGTTCTTAACTGCTAGAAGATTCTGCTAATTTCCATTTCCATTTTATATTTCAATTTACACTCATTTTCAAGTTCTAAAGCCCCCAGTGGGACTTTGTGTCCTACTGGGTAGCATAATTGACTTTCATCAACACTGAATTGATCATTTTTATTTAATTTGTGAATTTAACATAAATTGATAAAAATTTATGCTTTGCTTTTCAGTTGTGGATTTTTTTGATTATTAGTAATGCTTTTTTGCTTTTTATGAGATTATTGGCCATCAGTATTATACTTTTTGTGAATTATCTAAGCATATGTTTGCATCTTTTAATTCTCAGATTTTAATGTTTGAATTCATATATTTTGATTTTTTTATGGATTATAAAGATTTTTACACTTTGTTAAATTAATTGTATATTTTTTCAAAGCTTGTCACAGGCTTTTAAATTTTATTGTTAAAGTTTATTTATCATTTTGTTTTTTAAGAATTATTTTATTGAAATATAGTTGATTTATTATGTTGTAATGTGCTTTTTAATGCATGGGCATTTTAACGTGCCATGTGTTCACATGCATCTACCTATTCCTTTATTCTTTCTGCCTTTAATTTTATGCTTATAAAGCTTTTCATCATTCCTGAATCAGATAATTCCCCATGTTATCTTGTGTGTTTCATGTTTTATATTCAAACCTTTGATCTCTCTGGAACTTATCTGGGTGTATGGCCATGATGCAGGGATTTGCTTTGATTTAATCCCCTCTGAACTCCTTGTCCTAGCCCTTAAGGCCCCACATGACCTGGTCCCTGCCTATCTCACTACACTCCATCATCTCTGATGTGGTCTGGGTGTAGGCTGGAAAATAATTTCCAGACATAAGATAAAATGAGAGGGAAATAAAATTTATTAGAGTGGGAAACGCTGTTAGAACAGTGGGCCAGCTCAAGGGAGAACTGACATTGAATAGGGGTCCTTAGCCCACTTTTATACCCAGGGTACAAGGAGTGGGATAGGGGTCTTGCAGGTCATTTGCTGATTGGATGAGGCATGAATACTGGGTGGGGAAGAGTAGAGCAAATACCTTCTTCCTGTGGGGTAGGAGGGGAGACAAGTTATACTGTTCCATTAATAGTTACAACATGGGGGAGGGAAGGATGATAAGGGTCTGGTTTTTCTGATTCCAAGACCCTCCTTGGTTTTCTCTGCTCTTTTGTCCTTGGGTCACCACATTCCTCCCTCTCTTTATTTTTAGGGCCAATTCTTCGGCCCCTTTTGATACCCTGCTATTGTCTAACTATCTACCTATTTGCCTTCTCAGGCATTTAGGAATCCAGTTTTAGGGGGCAAAGGGGCGATGACCACTCTGGCTTCTTCAGGCTGTACAGGGGCATCACGGGGCTCTGGGTTTCCTTTGCCTGCTCTCTGTCAGGGTGCATTTACAGAGGGAGAGGAGAGTCCATGGAATGATAAGGTGGCTTGTTTCAGCATCGTCTGGGTGTTGGCCAGGGAATATTCTTGTCAAACTATCGTTTAGAGATTTGTTGTATTCTAGAAGAAACAAACTTAACAAGAAATTTAAAGATACATGGCCCAAAGATTAATAGAACCAGAAAAGCTGCTGAGGAGCTAGCCAGGAGAATCAGGACTAGACATTGGTTTGTGACGTTAGTGTTTCTCCCAGGGATGGGGGAGCCTGGTGGGCTGCCCTCTATGGGGTCGCACAGAGTCGGACATGACTGACATGACTTAGCAGCAGCAGCAGCAGCAGGTACGAGAAGATGCAAGGATTTGGGCTCATTAAGTCTTTACCTGAAAACATCTGACTCTCTGAAGGCTGGTTCTTCTGTTTGTTTGTTTTTTTTTTTTTCCCCCAGAGCACAGAGTGCCTTATTTCTGCTCTCCATCCTAAACTCTGTTCAAGGAGTATTGAAGGTCAGCAGCTTGCAATGGTCATGATGTAATCTTTGTAGAGGCAGCTGGCAGGTGCCAGCTTCCAATCAATGGGGTCCCTTCATAGCCACATATTTGACCATGCTTTGGGGGCATTTCATGGCCGTTGTGTCCCACAGTTCTGGGAAGGCTCATTCCCAGGTCTAATGAAGAGTCCATTGACAGACCACTCAATGAGCTGTTACTAAACCAGACCTTGCAAGTAGCAAAAGTCTCTGGACCATACCTATCTTACTAGCCTCTTGGTCCAGGAAAATATTCCCTCTTTTTGCTTCTTCCCATATCTGCTGCTGCTGCTGCTGCTGCTAAGTTCCTTTAGTTGTTTCCAGCTCCATGCAACCCCATAGACCACAGCCTGCTAGGCTCCCCTGTCCCTGGGATTCTCCAGGCAAGAACACTGGAGTGGGTTGCCATTTCCCTCTTCAATGCAAGAAAGTGAAAAGTGAAAGTGAAGTCGCTCAGTTGTGCCCGACTCTTAGTGACCCCATGGACTGTAGCCCACCAGGCTGCTCCGTCCATGGGATTTTCCAGGCAAGAGTACTGGAGTGGGGTGCCAGTGCCTTCTCTCCTTCCCATATCTAGAGTTACATTATTACAATCATTGATCACATATGGAACTGCATATCAACATTTTATCACAGGCTCAGTCACACATTTACTAACATAAGAAACAATCTTCCGAAGCAAGAAACATGGAAAATAATATAACTAGCAGTTATTAGTAAGATCACAAGCAAGAATTTAAGTCAAGAACTTTCATTAGATAAATAGCGCAGTATACCCAGGTCATCTGACTTAGTTAAATGATTATAGCCAGGTGTTAATCTCCTGGTTGTACATCATAGAGCATCTGATCTTTATCCAAAGATTGGTTACTGAGATAAGCTTTGGAAACAAACTTAAAATGTCCTTTTTAATAACTTAATTAAATCTTTTAGCAACATAACATAACAACAAGGAGCTATCTCAAAAGTGAGTCTTAGTAAACACTAGAGCTTAATTAACAAAACTAGAAACTTAGTTTAACAGTTAACAAAACAATATTCAGTGAAACATAATTTTTTCATTACGAGGGCATTAACCCTGTAGCCAGGGAAGACTTTAACCCATCAAAAATAAATAAATAAATAAATGAGATTTGTCAGGGAGCTGGGAAAATCCAAGTGGCCGTCTTTGGATTTCCCATAGCCCTGACTCTGATTTACAGCTATCATTCACCCATTTTTAATTCCCTGATTTAGAAGTAGACTGTTGCCACGTTTTAAGGACCTCAGGATAGCAAAAGTCTACCCATGAGGGCTTAATTTTTATAGAAGCAGAATGAGCTTTGTCTACATGTACCATAATCTTAAATAGTGTTTATTTACTTTACCAAAGTAGCAAAAGATTTTATAAACAAATATAAATCACTTAAAGGCCAATAAATTCATAATCTGTTATCAAAAGCTTCATTCTAAGAAAGCTTTGTTCTCTTAACATAGAGAGTAGACTGAATTCCAGTTTGGTACCAGTTTACCAGATAACAAACAAACAAAATTTGTTTATCAGTTAGTCTTAGAAAAATCTTTTCCATAAATCTTGAACTAGTGGTACTTTTCTAAAGGTATGAGAGTGAAACCATAGAAGGCGTATTTAATGAAATTGCAGTTGACAAAGTAGCCTGGTCATTGCTGTGACTTGTAACACTTTAACATGATAACTAGAAATATAACTGAAAACATTTTATCAGAATGTTAGGTAGGTAGAATAGGGAAAAGGAGTCCAAAATGGCGGTGGCTACAAGACAAGGAAGGGAAAAGCCCGTGAAAATAGAACAAAGGAAGGTCCGAGGACCGAGGACCGGAGTGAGGACCTCAGGTAAAACAAGCAACACTCCTGGCTGGCCCAGTTTACATAGGACAGGCCCAGGGAAAGAAAAACATAAAAAGAGGAGCCAAAGCTCTCTCTCTCTCTCTCTCTCTCTCCCATGCGCTGGGGTGCTCTTCTCTTCGCATCTTTGGATCGACGCGCCCTTACGCCTTGAAGATAGATTTTCCTGCCATCTTCTAAACAAAATAAAGCTGTAACAGTGAGCTATAACACTGATTTGTCTAAGAGCTATAACACGGTCTGTTCGAGACCTGAGAGCTATAATACGGTCTGTCCAAGACGTGAGAGCTGTGACATGCTGAGGGGGCTTAAATGTCCATCACTCCAAATCTTTGTTGTGACGAGATAAAAACCAAGGGGCATACACTCGGGTGACATCTATGGTGCCGTGACTTGGATCAGATTTTCATGAAACTCACATAATTTCTAAGATATGTATATTAGTAACATCAACCATGCAATTTAACCTGAGAAGATTCATCACTCCTCTAACAATACTTCCCATGTAATTTAACATGTTAAATGAACTCAGGTAGTTAAATAGCTCTTTGGGATGTCTCAGGGGGCTTCTGAAGCATCCCAAAGTTAGCTAGAAGTTATTATTTAGGAAGTTTTGTTGGTAAATATTAAAAGGGTTTATAACACTCAGTCAGATAGAATCATATAGATCACTGCGAAACAACATATTCACTTAGCCAAAGTAACAAAGAAGATTTCAAAGGTGAACATAGAGCAGATCACTTCAGAGGTAAAGAAACATAAAATCCATTATCAAAGGTAGTTCAACATCTCAAGAAAACTTGTATTTATACACAAAACTCTTCCTTTGGGGCGCATTTTTCATCAAACCTTCTTATCACCTTCTGTACCCATTACTTTGTTCTTCCATTTTGAAAGAGCCACCTATAAGTCAGACCTATTTNAGAGGTAAAGAAATGTAAAATCCATTATCAAAGGTAGTTCAACATCTCAAGAAAACTTGTATTTATACACAAAACTCTTCCTTTGGGGCGCATTTTTCATCAAACCTTCTTATCACCTTCTGTACCCATTACTTTGTTCTTCCATTTTGAAAGAGCCACCTATAAGTCAGACCTATTTCCTTTTCCTTTCATAAAATGTAATTTCATTCTTCATATCTTCTTTACTGAAAACATACATCCTACTTTCCTTAAGCAACCAAGAACTGATCTTATATTGGCATTCTATAGATTGGTGAACAGAAATACCAGTGATAATTAAAAAAAAAAAAATTCTAGAGAACATCTCAGGATGGCACCAAACATTATTCATTAATAGTCCAAAATCTCTTTAGTTTCTTTGTAATAGGAAGTTAGTGTTAAGTAGCAAATGTTACAGAATCTTATTTTACTTGGAAATGATCTAGCTTTTCAATAAACTTCTGTCCCTTCGTTTAGTACAACCCTAGAAATTCAGGTTACCAAAATCTAGAGAGACTATTTTAGACAGACNTTTAGTTTCTTTGTAATAGGAAGTTAGTGTTAAGTAGCAAATGTTACAGAATCTTATTTTACTTGGAAATGATCTAGCTTTTCAATAAACTTCTGTCCCTTCGTTTAGTACAACCCTAGAAATTCAGGTTACCAAAATCTAGAGAGACTATTTTAGACAGACATTTCTAAAGTATAATTATTCTTAATAGTTTATCTAAAAGCTCTTGTCTCATTTATATTTTTCTTTTTTAAAAAGTTTCTTCACTCTAGTTACTTTCCTTGCTGACAAACTTGTACCAGATACAACAATATAACACTATCAACTTACAATAAACCTAGATAGTTCAGTTGCTCAGTCGTTTCCGACTCTTTGTGACCCCATGAATCGCCTCCCTGTCCGTCACCATCTCCTGGAGTTCACTCAGACGCAGGTCCATCGAGTCAGTGATGCCATCCAGTCATCTCATCCTCTCTCGTCCCCTTCTCCTCCTGCCCCTAATCCCTCCCAGCATCAGAGTCTTTTCTAATCAGTCAACTCTTCGCATGAGGTGGCCAAAGTACCGGAGTTTCAGCTTTAGCATCATTCTTTCCGAAGAAATCCCAGGGCNAAACCGCTAGACCATTCAGGTATGACCTAAATCAAATCCCTTATGATTATACTGTGGAAGTGAGAAATAAAAAACCTAAGCACAATGAAAATATTATGCTTAATGTTAATGACTCTTAGACATGTCTATATTAGATTAGCAAACAGTAATAGTAGATGTTTAATATTATTTCCCAGTTCACGTGAATCTGATATTCATTTAGGTTAATTTCTCTTGTATTGAGAATTGTCTGATTTGTAAGCACTTACTTTTCTTTAGGTCAGTTAAATTAGAACTCATTTACAACTTCAGCAATATTATCAAAAAGACCAAATGACACACACTGAGACATACATAAATCCAGACAGACAGACAGAAATCCCAAAGTTTTCTGCTTGAGATTTAAAATGTCTTTTTGACCCTTTTCTTTTTTTTGTTTTTTGTTTTTTTTTGGCTTGGAGTTCTAATTTTTCCAAGGATGAAGTCTCAAACAAAGTGGGCTTTGTGTTTCAACCACATGGAAAGGGTTAATTTCAATCTTTCCCTTAGGCAGGCCTTTAAAGATCTAGTTGTTTTTAATTGCGTATGCAAAAAGAACTGGTTTTGCAGTTTCCAAGAAAAAATTCATTTTAACCAGTTTTCTCTGGAGTTTAAAGAATATCATGGCCACCCTGTGTCAAAAAGTCATCTTTCCTTTCTGTAGTCATAGTTTTATAGCTAAAATGTAGACTAAATAGTGCTCAAATTGACTCTCATATCAGGGGCAGATCACCTGATCAAAATCTTAGACTGTTCCTCTGGTGGAAGTGAGGTCCCTGTCCCATCAGAAGAATCTGAAGGGTTAAGGGAATTTGCAGGAATGAGGAAGCTTAGTCCTCTCCCACCCTGAGAAACAGGAGCAGTTAGAAGGGAATTCTTTAGGATGCTCGGGGGGAAACTGTTACCTCTTCACCTGAGAGAGAAACATAGTTAGAAGGGGATTCTTTAGAATGTTAGGTGAGTTTTTGATCCTTCAGGCTTTTGAATATAGGGGAAAGACTTGGACCAAAGGGAACCTCAGAATCCTTTCCTAGCAATCATTTGGATATGAAAGGTTGAGTAGGGATCATCTAGGAAATCTGATGACGGAGAAGGCAGTGGCACCCCACTCCAGTACTCTAGCCTGGAAACTCCCATGGACAGAGGAGCCTGATGGGCTGCAGTCCATGGGGTCGCTAAGGTTCGGGCATGGGCATGACTGAGCAACTTTCACTTTCACTTTTCACTTTCATGCATTGGAGAAGGAAATGGCAACCCACTCCAGTGTTCTTGCCTGGGGAATCCCAGGGACAGAGGAGCCTGATAGGCTGCCATCTACGGGGTTGCACAGTGTCGGACACGACTGAAGTGACTTAGCAGCAGCAGCAGCAGGAAATCTGATGAAGAGAGATAGAGGGGGAAAGGAGATAGGGAAGCAACAGAACATAAGGAAATTCTGAGTCCTTTCCCTCTTTTGGCAAAAGCTAGTGTGCCATTCAGAGGCCATTTTTTGGGGGGGTGTCCCCCAGTTTGTGTTGTGTCCAGGCCTTTTGCAGGGTCAAAATTTTCCAGTTTCTGAGAATGTGGCCAAGGGATGAGTATGAGAGAGGCTCCTGAGACATATCAGAACCCATCTTTAGCCTATATGCCGTGGAATGGGGGTACCGAGAGTCACCAACTGGCAAAAAGTCACCCCTTTTTGCTTCAGTGATGTCTCCATGTAACTAATGGCACAAAATGGCCAACTGTCCCAACAGTCACATCTGACAATGAGAGGTGACCCCTGAGAACCGTGCAGCTAAGGCACCATGTGACCCAGGCAGAGAAAGACAGAGATTCCTGGGAGAAACCAGGTGACTCACCTTTTGGCGATTCCCTGAAATGTGAAAGGTACTCTTGGGATGGCTCAGAGGCAACATCTAGGCTCCTGTAAATCAACCCAGACCAAAATGGAAAGAAATGAAAGTGTCAGAGGAGACTGCGGAATCTGCCTTACAATCCTATTGGGGAGGTGGTGGCCAGAGGACGATGGTCTCTGGTTTGCTTCAACCACTCTGGGCGCACAGAAGTTGTCTTGCTGGGGACAGATGCCCTTGTGGAATGATCCGTTCCATGTCTCCCTTACCCTCACATGGAAGTCTTCCTGTGGCAGGTGCCCTAATGGCTTTCAAGTGCCTGACCCGTGCCCACACATTATTGCTTGGCCTAGTCCTCAGTTGGAAAGGAGACAGAGAGGGACCTTCACCCATTTGGGCGACAGCTGCAGTGAGCAGTGGGGCCTTTGAGACACACCAAAGGGTAACCCTGGCCAGAGTTCCTCAGTTGTTTCCACAGCACTTGCCTGTTCACAGAGGGTCCCTATAAGAAAGGAGAAGGGAGGAGGTGGGGGAAGAGACCCCAAGTTCCCTGTACTGGCCACCAAAGATGTTTTGGTCTGGGCACAGATTGGAAAAGAATTTCCAGACATGAGACAGAATGAGAGGGAAATAAAATTTATTAGAGTGGGAGACGCTGTTAGAACAGTGGGCCAGCTCAAGGGAGAACTGACATTGAATAGGGGTCCTCAGTCCACTTTTATACCCAGGGTACAAGGAGTGGGATAGGGGTCTTGCAGATCATTTGCTGATTGGATGAGGCATGAATACTGGCTGGGGAAGAGTAGGGCAAATACCTTCTCCCTGTGGGGTAGGAGGGGAGACAGGTTATACTGTTCCATTAATAGTTACAACATGGGGGAGGGAAGGATGATAAGGGTCTGTTTTTTTCTGCTCCTGTGTTCCAAGACCCTCCTTGGTTTTGTCTGCTCTTTCGTCCTTGGGTGAGCGCAGTCTCCACTCTTCCCTGATCACTTCTCTTCATCTCCACTGTCCTTTTTACTCTTCCTTTACACCCCAAGCTGGTTCCTCCTTGAGTCTTGATTCCTTTGCTTGGAAAGCCCCTCCCCAGATCACTGTATGGCTTTTTCCTCATCTCTTTCAAAGAGCCTTACTGACCCCTATGTCTTTTTTGAAATGAATTTTTATTGGAGTATAGTTGCTTACGATGTTGTGTTAGTTTCTACTCTACAGCAATATATATATATATCCCCTCCTTTTTGAATTTCCTTTCTATTTATGTCACCACAGAGCCTTGAGTAGAGTTCTTTTGCTATACAGGTTCTCATTATTATCATTTATTTTATACATTGTCAACAGTGTGGGGCTTCCCTGGCAGCTCAGCTAGTAAAGAATCTGCCTGTAATGTGGGAGATATGGGTTTGATCCCTGGGTTAGGAAGATCCCCTAGTGAAGGGAAAAGCTACCCACTCCAGTATCCTGGCCTGGAGAATTCTGTGGACTCTGTAGTCCATGGGGTTGCAAAGAGTCGGAAACGACTGAGCGACTTTTACTTGACTTGATCCATAGTGTATACATGTCAATCCCAGTCTCCCAGTTCTTTCCATTCCCTCCTTTCTCCCTTAGTGTTCATATATGTGATCTGGACATCTGTGTCTCTATTTCTGCTTTGCAGATAAGATCATCTATACCATTTTTTTCTAGATTCCACATATATACATTAATATACAATATTTACTTTTATCAAAAAACATTATCAGAGAAATGCAAATCAAAACCACAATGAGGTACCATTTCACGCCAGTCAGAATGGCTGCTATCCAAAAGTCTAAAAGCAATAAATGCTGGAGAGGGTGTGGAGAAAAGGGAACCCTCTTACACTGTTGGTGGGAATGCAAACTAGTACAGCCACTATGGAGAACAGTGTGGAGATTGCTTAAAAAACTGGACATACAACTGCCTTATGACCTAGCAATCCTACTGCTGGGTATACACACCAAAGAAACCAGAATTGAAAGAGACACGTGTACCCCAATGTTCATTGCAGCACTGTTTATAATAGCCAGGACATGGAAGCAACCTAGATGTCCATCAGCAGATGAATGGATAAGAAAGCTGTGGTACATATACACAATGGAGTATTACTCAGCTATTAAAAAGAATAGATTTGAATTAGTTCTAATGAGGTGGATGAAATTGGAGCCAATTATACAGAGTGAAGTAAGCCAGAAAAAACCACCAATACAGTCTACTAACACATATATATGGAATTTAGAAAGATAGTAACAATAACCCTGTATGCGAGACAGCAAAAGAGACACAGATGTATAGAACAGTCTTTTGGACTCTGAGGGAGATGGAGAGGGTGGGATGATTTGGAGGAATGGCATTGAAACATGTATAATATCATATAAGAAACGAATCACCAGTCTAGGTTCGATGCAGGATACAGGATGCTTGGGGCTGGTGCACTGGGATGACCCAGAGAGATGGTATGGGGTGGAAGGTGGAGGGGGGGTGGTTCAGGATTGGGAATACGTGTACATCCATGGTGGATTCATGTTGATGTATGGCAAAACCAATACTGTATTTTAAAGTAAAATAAAATAAATATACAAACAATAAAATGCTGGAGAGGATGTGGGAAAAAAAGGAATTATTTTGCACTGTTGGTAGGAATGTAAATTGTTATAAACACTATAGAGAACAGTATGGAGATTCCTTAAAAAAATAAAAACAGAACTACCATATGACCTAGCAATCCATCTACGGGGCATATATTCAGAGAAAAACATAATTCAAAAAGATACATGCACCCCAGTGTTCATTGACCACCGTGTCTTAAAGACTTCTCCGCTATCACTACTAGGCTTCCCTTGTGGCCCAGCTGGTAAAGTATCTGCCTGCAATGCAGGAGACCTGAATTTGATCCCTGGGTTGGGAAGATCCCCTGGAGAAGGGAAAGGCTACCTACTCCAGTATTCTGACCTAGAGAATTCCATGGACTGTATAGTTCATGGGGTTGCAAAGAGTCAGACACAACTGTATGACTTTCACTTTCACTTTCTATTGCTCCTGGGCCTGTGACTTTATTGTATTTTCTCCCCAGGACTTAGTCATGCCCGAAATTACTTGTCTGTTTGCTTTCTGAAATGAAAATATCTCCTGACATATTAATAAACAAGAAATGTCACAGCCATTAGCGATTTCTGGCCTCCAAATGTGAATGAATTGAAACTGTTAGTAGCTCAGTTTGACTCTTTNTTTATTGTATTTTCTCCCCAGGACTTAGTCATGCCCGAAATTACTTGTCTGTTTGCTTTCTGAAATGAAAATATCTCCTGACATATTAATAAACAAGAAATGTCACAGCCATTAGCGATTTCTGGCCTCCAAATGTGAATGAATTGAAACTGTTAGTAGCTCAGTTTGACTCTTTGTGACCCCATGGAATGTAGCCTGTCAGGCTCCTCTGTCCATGGGATTTCCCAGGCAAGAAATGTGAACAAGGGCTCCTAAAACTGTGATCCATTCAGTGGACTGCTGAGGTGCAGGGGAAAGCAAGATGAACAAGGAAATAGGATAGGCCCCAGATAGCTGAGGTGCATATGAAAGGAATGAATTCAGTGAGCCCAGAGGCTTGCATCTTTCCATATGAAGAATGCTAAGTTCCTTAACTTGATAATTGATCTTTGATGTTCAGACTGCCTACTCCCTTTGTAGCGAACTTGTGTACAGCCTAACTTTCCCCCTGCCTCCTCGGAGCAGTTTTCTCAGAGCTACTGAGATGATGTCTCCCTGGCTTGAAGTTCTAAACATTCCCAACAAATAAAACAACTCTCTACTTTTAGGTTATGAACTATATTTTTTAGTGGACAGTTTGTATACTTGTTAACTGTCTCCCACACTAGAATGTAAGCTCTGTGTAAGCCTTGCCTCTGCTTCACTTCCATTTCCCCAACATTTAGAACTAGATTGGGCTGGTGTGCCGCACCTATTCAGTTAACATTTTCCTTGATCAAATGAATGGATAGATTTGGCATGCATTATTAGCAACTATCATAATATAAGAATTATGACAGTAGCAGCTAACATTTCCTGAGTGCTTATTCTGTGATAGTCAAACTGTTAAGTGCTTTCCAAGTGTTTTTGCACAGAATCCACTAAGTGTGCATGCTTGATAAACTGCTTCAGTCGTGTCTGACTCTGTGCAACCCTATGGACTGTAACCTGCCAGGCTCCTCTGTCCATGAGATTCTCCGGGCAAGAATACTGGAGTGGGTCCTCCTCCAGGGAGTCTTCCTGACCCAGGGATTGAACCTGTGTCTCTTAATGCTACATTGGCAGTCAGCTTCTTTACCACTAGCGCCACCTGAAGAGCCCGGTGCACCAAATGGAGTTGGCTTATTGAGGACATCCTGTTCTTTATTACTGCAAATAACACTTACTAATAGTGGGTGCTATTGTATCACCCACTTACAGGTAAGAAAACCAGAGGCACTGAGAGTTTAAGTAAACGCTTAAGGTTAACCAGGTAGCAAGGGAGGATGTAGAAGCTTTTTGTTTGGCCTATTTCTCTGCCCAATTCCTCTGGGGGAATTTTAAAATTTTGTTTTTACTAGTTTATTCTACCAGATGAACTCCTGGATCTTTCTTTTAGCCTATTTTACTGCTTTTTGGATAATCTTACTGGACTTTTGATTACAATTTCATGAAATCTCTTCATTAATTTGGAAAGAGCGTAATCATTTCAAAATGAAGTCACTCTCTTCTAGGAACATTGTCTTTATTATGTTATGACCTTTGGGAAAAGAAAGTTTGGGGATTTTTTTTTTTTTAACAGATCCTCCTTATTTAAAATTAAGGTTATAATTAGCCATTTATATTTTTGGTCACTCTTACAAATAGGATATTTTATGTCACGTTTTGAATTATTTATTGTAAATTCTTGTCATTAAGTGATTGTGCAAAGCCCTATATTTGAAAGGATTGGGTATTTGTTTCAGAGTCATTGTGTGCTCTGTTAGCATCTTTGGAGAAAAATACTCATTGCCCTGACAGATGGGTAAAAACAAATATTAAAATCAGAAAACTACCAGTAGAATGACTACTAAAAGTATGGGATTAGAGCAGGGCAGATCTGGGCTCAAGTCCTAGCTTTTGACTCTGAATAAGTTACTTAGCCTCTTTAAACTTATTTTCATCTGTAAAGTAGGTGTAATGATACCTTCCACCCACAAGATTGTTGTAATATTCTGTCAAAGATTTAGCATGCTGAAAGATACATGCTGCTGCTGCTGCTGCTAAGTCGCTTCAGTCGTGTCTGACTCTGTGCGACCCCAGAGACAGCAGCCCGCCAACCTCCCCCGTCCCTGGGATTCTCTGGGCAAGAACACTGGAGTGGGTTGCCATTTCCTTCTCCAATGCATGAAAGTGAAAAGTGAAAGTGAAGTCGCTCAGTCATGTCCGACTCTTCGTGACCCCATGGACTGCAGCCCACCAGGCTGCTCCGTCCATGGGATTTTCCAGGCAAGAGTACTGGAGTGGGGAAAGATACATACTAAATGTTTAACAAGCATTGGCTATTGTTAGTAGGGCTACCAGTTCATAAGTGATTTCCAAAGCTTTTCTTCCAGATTGATTAAACTATGAAGGGATCATCATATTATGAAGTTTCACCTTCCCTGGTGGAAGATCATGCAGAGAAGCCTCATAGAGAAATCAGTGTTGCTAGACTCACTTTTACTGTGATGTCTTCGGTTGTAAAAATGAATGGAGATATAAGACTTCATTTGCATTTTAAGCTTATTCTGTGTTTATGACCATAAATATGTAGATACACATACATCATTCATTTTACTATTTTTTTGGATAAAGTATTGCATGGCAGAATTTTTTCACCTCATAAAATTTCTATTGCTCCCCAGTGACAACTCACCGCTTCATGATAATTATCCATGTCTCCTTATGCTAACTCTGAGAAATGTACCCAGTGCTACTCCACCCAAAAAAAGAAAAAGTAAGAAAGAATGGGATGTCAAAAAGTTTTCCTATTTAATTTGAATCTGACCCTGTTTCATCTCACTGGGTATGTCTTGGTTCTTTTCAAACCTCTATTACTGTGACCATAAGCACTTTCCTGTCGGTGGGCAGGGCTGTCTTGGGGTTTAGATTATGATTCACTTAGTCTGAACCAAAATTCCTTCCTCTGGTTTTGATCTTTTTGTTGTAGCTTTCATTAGAATATTATTCTATTTTCCAAATTAAATGGGTCAGTCTACACTTTTCTCTGAGTAAACAATATATGGTGGCCACAGTTTACTCTTGGAATGTTGAAGTTATTGCTATGCCTGGAAAGGTCCTCTCCAATATATATTATATATATATGTATATATATATATATATAATATATATATATATATAGCTCCTCCAAGGGCTTATTTTTATTTTTAAAGTTAATTTATTTTAATTGGCAGCTACTTGCTTTACAGTATTATAGTGGTTTTTGCCATACATCGACATGAATCAGCCACAGGTGTACATGTGTTCCCCATCCTGAACACCGCCCCCCAACCTCCCTCCCCATCCCATCCCTCAGGGTCATCCCAGTGCACCAGCTTTGAGTGCCCTGTTTCATGCATTAAACTTAGACTGGTGATCTATTTTACATATGGTAATATACATGTTTCAGTGCTAGTCTCTCAGATCATCCCATCCTTGCCTTCTCTCACAGAGTCCGAAAGTCTGTTCTTTATATCTGTGTCTCTTTTGCTGTCTCTCATATAGGGTCATCGTTACCGTCTTTCTAAATTCAATGTGATGACGATCTAGCGTCTTATCCTACTCTTGCCACCCCATGGACTGTAGCCTGCCAGGTTCCTCTGTCCTTGGGATCCTCCAGGCAAGAATACTGGAGTGGGTTGCCATTTCCTTCTCTAGGGAAATTCCATGCTAAGCTGCTAAGTCACATCAGTCACGTCCGGCTCTGTGCGACCCCGTAGATGGTGGCCCACCAGGTTCCTCTGTCCATGGGATTTCCCAGGCAAGAGTACTGGAGTGGGTTGCCATTGCCTTCTCCAGGGAAATTCCATATACATGTGTTAATATACTGAATTGGTGTTTTTCTTTCTGACTTACTTCACTCTGTATAATAGGCTCCAGTTTCATCCACCTCATTTGAACTGATTCAAATGTGTTCTTTTTAATTAGCTGAGTAATACTCCATTGTGTATATGTACCACAGCTTTCTTATCCATTTGTTTGCTGATGGACATCTAGGTTGCTTCTGTGTCCTGGGTATTGTAAACAGTGCTGCAATGAACACTGGGGTACACGTGTCTCTTTTAATTCTGGTATCCATGGAGTATAGGCCCAGCAGTGAGATTCCTGGGTCATAAGGCAGTTGTATTTCCAGTTTTTTAAGCAATCTCCACACTGTTCTCCATAGTGGCTGCACTAGTTTGCATTCCCACCAACAGTGTAAGAGGGTTCCCTTTTCTCCACTCTCTCCAGCATATATTGTTTGTAGACTTTTGATAGCAGTGATTCTGACTGGCATGAGATGGTACCTTTTGTGGTTTTGATTTGCATTTCCCTGCTAACGAGTGATGTTGAGCGTCTTTTCGTATGTTTGTTAGCTATCTGTATGTCTTTTTTGGAGAAATATCTGTTTAGTTCTTTGGCCCATTTTTTGATTGGGTTGTTTGCTTTTCTGGTATTGAGCTGCAGGAGCTGCTTGTATATTTT
Source organism: Neotragus moschatus (assembly GCA_006410615.1). Taxonomy (NCBI): domain Eukaryota; kingdom Metazoa; phylum Chordata; class Mammalia; order Artiodactyla; family Bovidae; genus Neotragus; species Neotragus moschatus. Next base: position 308,521 of record SJYA01002050.1, read on the forward strand.
TGAGATTAATTCTTTGTCAGTTGCTTCATTTGCTGTTATTTTCTCCCATTCTGAAGGCTGTCTTTTCACCTTGCTTCACTGTCCAAAAACTTTTAAGTTTAATTAGGTCCCGATTGTTTATTTTTGCTTTTATTTCCAATATTCTGGGAGGTGAGTCATAGAGGATCCTGCTGTGTCTTTTTGTTAAGCAGCTCAGAGTTAGAGAAGCTGATAGGGTAGGGCTATACTATTTGTGATGACAAGTACTAGGAGAGCCCTGCATTGTGGTGAAGTAGATTCTAGTGAATGGATGATCAGCTTAGCCCCAAGGAACAAGCATAGAATTTAGAGTCAGACAGACATAAACTCTGTCGCTAGCACTTATCAGCTCTGTTATCTTAAGTAACTGAACCTTCCTAAGGTTTAATTTCATTAGCTACTATTTGGGAAAGAATAGTACTCACCCATGTGCTTGCCCCAGGGATTAAATAAGACTTTGCATGTAAATGTAAAGTGCTTAGCACAGCGTCTGACACTTGCAATGTCAAAGACAGCATGACACTGACAATTATCATACACACTCAGGTCAGGTACAGGGAAGGAAATTATCAGGGCCTGATGAAGAGATGTAGTTTGGCAGTAAAATGTGCTTTGTAGTAGAACCATTTTCCTCAAAGAGAGATGAATCTCTCCAAATTGTGAATCTACAGTGTGTGGAAAAGGCAAGGTGACTTTCAGCCTCTCTATATTTTGATAGCTTTGCTTATGAATTGTGACTGGTAAATGTTTTCTAGAATTTGCTTTCACACTGACATTTGATGGTTTCTTAATAATTTTCCATTTCTTCATCATGTTAAATCATAAACTATAGCTATTTTGTTGGTCTGTGGCAGGCCTATCTGTGATGTTGAGTAATTGCTTGGCACACAGGAAAGATTGCCTTCTATATTTAAACATGTTTATCAATCATGCCTTCCAGACACCATCTGCCCAAGGAGGGACACAACAAGTGGAGGTCCAGAGAAGGATGACTTTGGAAGGAAGCCTTTCCCAGGAGCTTAGAACAGAACCCGTCTGGCTCTAATGATTGTTCAAGGTGGATAAGGAGAGGGGAAGGGGAATGTGCACTCAGATAAAACCCTTACTTGCTTATTAATCGAACAAGGCAGGTGCCAGGCTGCTTTGAATTCTGCCGGCAGGCTGCAAAATATGCCATTTTCCCTGCTAATAAATCCTTCAACACAGGAGACATCTCTAGCAATCTTTACAGCAAGCAATAAAGGAAAAATTCAATTAATATGAACCCTGAGGTTAACTTTTAAAATCTCATAGCCTATTCTCCTATAGGGCAGAAGGCCGAAAGGAAAGATAAGAAAAGGAAAGGGAAGGGAAAAATGGAGCCCATTGTTATTAGGGGTTAATTCAAGAACACATTGGCAAGATTTAGTCCAGATCTATCTGCCTGGCCTTCAAGGTCACTTTTATGTCCATAGTACCCTACCTTGGACACTACTACCTCTGAAGCCTTGGTACCAAAGGCATCTGGGCCCTGAGAGTGAGACTGGAGGAGGAAAAAAAGCTTACTTTCCATTTATTTTATGACACTTTCCACATTCACCCTCAGAGATTTTCTCATTTCTATTTATTAGCTAAGATTCAAAGAAAGTTTAGGGAACTTGCTCGAGGAATACAGGTGGTGAATGATTGAAGTGGGACTTAATTCTACTAACATCATCACTATTTGCTTTCATGTCTTCTCCCTTCTAATTATCTGAAGGTTCCTTGAGGGCAAGGTTGATTATATAGCATTTTCAGTTTATTCTTTAATATTCATAATAAGATATGCTCTACTCGGAAAACTTGGTAACAACGAAAAGCCAAAGAGAGTTAAGCACTTAAACTTGAATGGATTTTCATTAATAATTTGATTTGCATGCTTTCATTTATTTGTCTCTGTGTGCATGTATGTGTAAGTGCTTGTACATAATGACACCATTTAGAAACCTGCATAATGGCTAAGAGTGAATAGAATAAATTCACACAAATCTAGACTGAGGTCTGAATCCTTTACTGTTGTATTACATCGGATAAATTTCATCACCTTTTTGACCCTCAGTTTTCTCATCTGGGGAAAATAAAACCTTTCTAAATTTCCATTCCCTCATTTCTAAAGTGGGCATAATAAACACCTATCTCATAAGTCCTTTCTGAGAATTAAACCACACTGTTTATGTTAAAGCGCCTAACATGGGGCTCATTTGATTAGCTATTGTTATAAAAACAGCACCAAGGATTACTGTGGTTATTATAATTGTTTATCAGGAATATTTTCTTTGTCAATAGATTTTCTGCCACAGTATCATTTCTCAAGCTTTGGTCCATTATTGTCCTGCAAAGAAGTTTTTTAAGACATTTCCTCTACAAATTTCTCCCCCCATATGATTTTAATACCACAGATGTACTGCATATCTGTTCATGTACTATATATACACTTGTGTTTTATACATACAAAGAACAAGATTTTTTCGCCCCTGCAAAGCAGCAGTTTTAAGCCGCATTGAAAATGCATATGTAGTTCTGTGTTGTGTGCTGTGCTCAGTCGCTCTGTTGTGCCTGACTCTTTGTAACACTTTGGACTGTAGCCCACCAGGTTCCTCTGTCCATGGGATTTTCCAGCTAAGAATACTGGAGTGAGTTGCCATTTCCTCCTCCAGGGGATCTTCCCCATCAGGGATTGAACTCTTATCTCTTGCATCTCCTGTATTGGCAGGTGAATCTTTATCACTGGGCCACCTGGGAAGCTCCTTATAATAGCACATCACATTCTATTATATAGATAAATTGTAACTTAGATCTTTCAGATGGTTAATAAATATTTTGGTTATTTTGAATGTGTTCCTATTTTTAGCTACATTATAATGAACACATTGTACATACATAGATCCTTGTATATATTAACAGATCTTCTCAGAATAAATACCTCATAATGAAATATCTTGACCAAAGTAATGTTCATATATTTTGTTGAATGACTCTTCAGAAATCTTGATACCATGCTGTACTTTGAGTAGCAGTGTCTGAATGTGCCTGTCTTGCTAAATCTTAACTAAGTTTGGAATTAAAATGTAAAAGTCTTGGAGAAGGGTTAGTTTTGAGTCAGTTTTGCATCCCCGCTACACCTAGGGCTGAGCCTAACTCCATGGCGTGTCTCACACGGCCCAACAGCTTCAACTCCAGGCTTTCCCTTCAGACTTTCTCTGCCTGCCTCCCACATAACCCTCCACGTCCCAGCATAATGAATGCTATGCAGCTCTGAACCAGTCCATGTGTTTCTTTTCTTTCCTGTTTTTGTGTATTTCACTCAGTAGTGGGTTGTCAACAAGGGTGAGGTTAAGTCAGATACTAAGAACTCTAACTGCTTCAATATAAGTATCCATATTTCTGCACAGTGGTGGGGAAGTTTTTAGTTTGGACTCTAATTCAGAAGCACTTCTTCCAGCTCTACTGAAAGTGCATTAAAGAGGCACAAACTAGGAAGACTGTATGGATATAGAAATAAATTTGGGGAAAATGATGGTTTTTTTTTTTTTTTGAGGGAATGTATATGGTTTGTTTAAGGGCTTCTCTGGTGACTCAGATGGTAAAGAATTTGCCTGCAAGGCAGGAAACCCAGGTTCAGAAAAATTTCCTAGAGAAGTGAATGGCTACCCACTCCAGTATTTTTGCCTGAAGAATTGCATAGACAGAGGAGCCTGGCATTCTACAGTCTATGGGGTCGCAAAGGGTCAGACATGACTGAGCTCCTAACACACACTTATGGTTTGTTTATACATCAAATGTTTATTGAGAGCATACTATGTGCCAAGCACATTAAAGTTTTAGTTTCTGCAAATATGACAGTGAACAACACAAATGATGTCACGGTCACAGAGATGGAAAGTATCCGGAAATAGTAGGAACAATCCCAGTTCAAGAAAGTAATGTTACCTTAGTCTGGCAAACCAAAAGAACAGTATGCAACAGAAAAACATGGAAAATGCAAGAAGAGAAATCAAAACAGTGCTAAAACATTGGCCTGCTAAGGATTTTCATCAGTTCCTTAGAGAATAGAGAAGTGAAACTTCTTGGAATTACACTGTTAGTCTTTCATAGTTTGTTTTATTAGTTTTCCTAGTTCAGCTGTTGAGTGAAATGTAGGTCATTCTCATTTCACAGGGAGAGCTCACTCATTCTTAGAGAAACCTTTTGTGAATTTTATAAAGCTCTAAATTAAAGAACTTTTTTTGAGTTGAAGACTAACTTGAGAATCTGACTGAAAATTCTTGTGCTTCACGGGCCAGTTTAGGAAAGTATTTCCCCATGTACACATGGCTTTAGGAAGGCTTATTTAAGGCTGAGGGTGTTACGTGTTGTATTTGCACCCTCTTTGAATATCCATGTATTTTGCCCAGGCTTGCTATATCCATCACTGCTCACAAGACTATCCTCAGCCTCCCATTCTGATTCAGCAATAACTTAGAAAACACATGTCATAACACTGATTTCCCAGTTCACAACTGATATTTTACTTCTCTCTTTTCTGCAGTAGACTATGACTATGACTTTCCTGAAGCATTAACTGTGTCTTACTTTCTTTACCCCAAATACATGGCTTAGCCTAATCACAGCATAGCTGTTCAATGTAGATCTGTTAGGAAAGAAGGAAGGAGGGAATGAGGGAAAGAAGAAAGAGCAGTGGTTCTGACTACATGTCCAGTCCAGTGTCTAATCCTTTGATACTTAGAGTTCTGGCTTGGTTTGATAACTCTAACTTGCTAGATCACAAATCACTACTTGCTAAGGCTGAAGAGGGAATGAACAGATTTTATAAATCTTTTCCGTATTATATTTCTCACTTATTTCCTTTCAAAAAAATCATTTATTGAGCACTTATTGCATACTAGGCACTAGATCCTAGATGCTATGATACCACCATCTCAGCTTAACTCATAATAATTCTGTAAAGTATTATCATCTTTGTTTTACTCAAGAGAAATTGGAGGTTTATAGAAGAGAAATAGGTAGCTTGAGTGCACCTGGCTATTAAGTATTAGAGTGGAAATGTAACAGCTGTCCTGATTTGAAAGTTCACTTAGACACTAAATGTGAGGCTCTATTTCTTTTCCCATAGACATTCCATTCAATCAATGTTTCATGAGCTTCGCAAAAACAAGGGCTTTGGGAGCATCATACAGGTATATGACTTCTAGACAAGCAGCTTTAGGTCTTGGCTCACCTTGAGACCTTTTGGGTAGCTGTATATGACTTTTATTCTTTGTTCTCAGGAAAAATAGATATATGAAGTAAGTATGCAGTCTGTGTGTCTGAGACAGAAATGAAGGAGGGAGAAAGAGAGGGAGAGAAAAAGACAGATGGGGGATGGAACATCTCACTTTTCTCTCTGGAAACATTTACTTAAAATGAGCTGTAAAAACCCCTTTCCTACCTTTCCTCCTGCTGCATTTATAGTAAATATAATGGATTATGGCTTTGAATAAATGAGTCAGCAGTAGGAGTCCGGCCGGCGCTAGATCACTGCAGTAGAAGACCTCCTGGTCCCTAAGGGGAGGACAGCCGCACTGTGGGAGTGTCTGTGCTCCCTGCATTGTCTTACTCTCAGTGGAGATAATTCTGTCCTCAACATTTTGCTCTCTCATAAGATCACAGACGTGGGGGTCAGATATTTTAAAACCCTGTGTTCTACTCAAAGGTACTGTATTTTTCCTTTACTACCAAATTCCCTTGTTGGTAGATATATCCTCTCTTGTACTTTTAATGGAAATTCTGCAGGAAAATGTAATGGAATATATTTAGCCTGCTTTTGGTTGGTACCCGGTGTATTATTTCATCATTTATAAGGGTGGTAAAGTTGACTTAACCTTTTTGCCTTTCCCAGAAGCTACCTTGTATATATATTGTGTGTGGTTCTTCCAACTGGGGATTCAATCAATGAAGAAACAGAATTCTAAAATATAAGCTTATAGCTTCTCTTTTCCCACTCTGGTTTTATGTACAGTTCTTTGTATGCAGAGCCCATGTTCAAATTTGAATTTCTCATACAACTTACAAGGTCCTTTCTCATAATAAGTGCTCATATGTTTTTTCTTAAATAATTCAGAATGATGACTTATTAAAAAATTTAAATGATGTGGTAATTAGAGAAAATGTATATATCTATTAGAAGGAAGGATGCCATGAAAAGAATTGTTTCATTTTATAGTATGTGATGTTTGTTTCCTCCAAATTGAAATGATTTGGGCCTCTATAGCTAGCCCTAAATTTTCTAGAATTTTGTATTACGTATGTTTTTGTATAACATACTTTTACTGTAATATAAATAGAATATTCTTCAAATGGAGAAAGAAAAGGATTTTCTATCCTGCAAAAATTTAGCATTATATCAGTATTAAGCCCTGAGATTTTCTTTCTCCAGTAGAGAAAAGGGTGGAGAGTTTTACGTGATCCAGCATTTTAGTCTGTTGGCAAAGTGCAATGATAAACTCTCCTGTGTTACCTGTGATGACACTGAAGCTTTGATGGGTACTTTCCTTGGGGAATGATGATCACACTGGGCGATAGGAAATAGAGCCACTAGATAAGATCCTGTTTAGAAAAAATGTTTTAGTACTGGGCCAACTGAACAATTAATTCAATGCAGAAAAGTGCATGAAAACAGCATTAGGAATTATGAGTCAATCAAATGAAGCTGAAGGAGGTCAAAATATGACACACAATCTTCTGCTAATCTGTGAAAGTAGAATTCCTCAAGTATCAGGAAGCATTTTTGTCAGTGAAAGACTTTTTTGGGCTGCAGTGTGGTGGAGAATCAAATGATTAGCTTCAAGTCCCTGTTTTACTCCTTGGAAGTAACTATGACAAAACTAGATGGCATATTAAAAGGTAGAGACATTACTTTGCTGACAAAGGTCTGAATAGTCAAAGCTATCATTTTTCCAATAGTCATGTACAGATGTGAGTGTTGGACCATAAAGAAGGCTGAGAGCCGAAGAATTGATACTTTCAAATTGTGGTGCTGGAGAAGACTCTTGAAAGTCTCTTGGACAGCAAAGAGATCAAAGCAGTCAATCCTAAAGGAAATCAACCCTGAATACTCATTGGAAGGACTAAAGCTGAAGCTGGCACTGCAATATGTTGGCCAACTGATGCAAAGAGCCGATTCATTGGCAAAGACCCTTATGTTGGGAAAGATTGAGGGCAGCAAGAGAAGGGGGCAACAGAGGATGAAATGGTTGGGTGGTATCACCGACTCAATGAATATGAATTTGAGCAAACATCAGGAGATAGTGAAGGACAGGGGAACCTGGTGTGTTGCAGTCCACGGGGTTGCAAAGAGTTGGACAAGACTTAGTGACTAGAAAACAACAGGTGACATTATTTTGGTGATTGATTTAAGACTCATTCTTCCTGCATCTTTTCTTTTTAATAAAACTGTATATATTTAGGGTGTACAACATGATTTAACACATATGTGTACTGAAATGGTTACTACTATAGTCAAACTAACATAGCCATCTCCTTATATAGTTATCTTTTTTTTTGTTTATGAGAGCAATCTAATCTCAACAAATTTCCATAGTTTATTAACTCTATTTATCATGCTGTGCATTATACCTCTAGATTTATTTATTTTACGTAACTTTAACATTGTAACTTTTTACCAACATCTCACTGTGCCCCTCCCCACCTCCATTACCAAGGTTCTACTTTTTCCTTCTACACATTTGAGTTTTTTTAGATGTCATATATAAGTGAGATTGCATGTTCCTGTTTTGATTCATAGTACTCTGTGTGTGTCTCTGTGTGTGTGTGAGACCTACAGATATTCAGGATCAGAAGTGTTTCCATATTTCATTTTTATTGTGATAGCTAATTTGATGTGACAATGAAGACTGCTTTAGTGAAGATAACATATAAAACTCAACTCACAGCAGAGGAGCTTTGAAATGAATTAAGAAAATGTATATCAATGAAATAATTAAAGAAGCAAACCCAAAATTCTAACACAGAGAGTTTCTATTTTGAAGTACAGAATTGTATGTTTGTATATTTCCCAAGAAGAGTACCACTGTTTCACTATTTGACTGCAAAAGAAGACAAAGTTTTATTTTTTTTAGGAAAGAAGCTGTAGCATTGTGTACCACCTGCTGCTGCTGCTGCTAAGTTGCTTCAGTCATGTCCAACTCTGCGAGCNATATTTCCCAAGAAGAGTACCACTGTTTCACTATTTGACTGCAAAAGAAGACAAAGTTTTATTTTTTTTAGGAAAGAAGCTGTAGCATTGTGTACCACCTGATGCTGCTGCTGCTAAGTTGCTTCAGTCACGTCCAACTCTGCGAGCCCATAGATGGCAGCCCACCAGGCTCTGCCATCCCTGGGATTCTCTAGGCAAGAACACTGGAGTGGGTTGCCATTTCCTTCTCCAATGCTAGTGAAGCTTAAAAGCAAAACAAAACAGAGAACTTATTCCCTTAAAGTATCATTTGTCACTAGAGATGATTTTTCTACAGTGTTCATTTATAGGAAACCTGTTTGAAATATGATATCTGTTTTCATGTGAGGAAATAAATATCTTATGTATCGTCCCTAATTAGACAAGAAACTGAAGACTGTGAATTATAAGGAAGGTTTTCATTAAAGAAAATCCCAAGAAATTAGATGAAGTAACCTAAGCAAATGAGAGAAAAATTATTATTGTAGGGCTGGGGGCAAAATTAAACCTCTTGGATGAACCCTACTGGGAATGAACTGGGATTTATTATTGCTATTTTCTGTGTTGGCCTTCCAGGTCTGTATATGATAGTCCTACAAAGTGGGATGTGTAATTGAGACAGGAGGCAATGATTCAGTCCTCCCCAATCTGACATGTATAGAGTTTGATCAGAATTAACAACCCTTTATTCAACATCTGCCACTACCTTTGTGCCATGATAGACATTGCAAAAGCTTAGAAGGAGGATGAGACTGGGTCTTTGCTTTTTATAATTTATAAAATTGGGGGTGAAAAAAGAAACCAATGGTTATTATGTAACTTGTATTCAGTAGACTAAAGATATATATATCCTAATCAAATTGATGCTTTTGAACTGTGGTGTTGGAGAAGACTCTTGAGAGTCCTTTGGACTGCAAGGAGATCCAACCAGTCCATTCTGAAGGAGATCAGCCCTGGGATTTCTTTGGAGGGAATGATGCTGAAGCTGAAATTCCAGTACTTTGGCCACCTCATGGGAAGAGTTGACTCACTGGAAAAGACTCTGATGCTGGGAGGGATTGGGGCAGGAGGAGAAGGGGACAACAGAGGATGAGATGGCTGGATGGCATCACTAATTCGATGGGTGAGAGTCTGAATGAACTCCGGGAGTTGGTGATGGACAGGGAGGCCTGGCGTGCTGCGATTTATGGGGTCGCAAAGAGTCGGACACAACTGAGTGACTGAACTGAACTCAACTGAATCACCAGAATCTGTGAATATATTACTTTACATGGTAGAAGAGACTGTGTGGATATCACATAGAGAAGCATTTAAAGCTAAGGAAATTTTCCTGAATATCAGGAGGGTTCAATCTGTTCACAAGGGTCCTTATCAGTGATAGCAGGATTTAGGAGAGTCAGAATGGAAATATGACCGTAAAAGCAGAGGTTGGAATGATATGAGGTTATAAGCTAAGGAAATAGGCAGCTAGAAGCTAGAAAAGTAAAAGAAAAGGTTCCCAGTTTAGACCCTTCACAAGAAACACAGGTCTGCCTGTCCACTCTACACCTCCAATTTCCTAAACTGTAAGATAATATATTTGTTTTATTTAAAACATTAAGCTCAAGGCAGTTTGTTTTTGCATCAATAATAAACTAATATACTATTAAATTATCTACTGTTTCTATTAACACCATGAATATGTTATTGATATTCCTCTGAAAAAATTCAAACTGTGCTCATCAGTTCAGATCAGTTCAGTCACTCAGTTGTGTCCGACTCTTTGCGACCCCATGAACTGCAGCACGCCAGGCCTCCCTGTCCATCACCAGCTCCCGGAGTCCACCCAAACCCATGTCCATTGAGTTGGTGATGCCATACAACCATCTCATCTTCTGTCATTCTTCTTCTCCTCATGCCCTCAATCTTTTCCAGCTTCAGGGTCTTTTCAAGTGAGTCAGCTCTTTGCATCAGGTGGCCAAAGTATTGGAGTTTCAGCTTCAACATCAGTCTTCCAATGGACACCCAGGACTAGTCTCCTTAGGATGGACTAGTTGGATCTCCTTGCAGTCCAAGCGACTCTCAAGAGTCTTCTCCAACACCACAGTTCAAAAGCATCAATTCTTCAGTCCTCAGCTTTCTTTATAGTCCAACTCTCACATCCATACATGACCACTGGAAAAACCATAGATTTGTTACTTTGTTGACAAAGTAATGTCTCTGCTTTTTAATGTTGTCTAAGTTGGTCATAACTTTCTTTCCAAGGAGTAAGTGTCTTTTAATTTCATGGCTACAATCACCATCTGCAGTGATTTCGGAGTCCCCCAAAATAGTCAGTCACTGTTTCCTCTGTTTCCCCATCTATTTGCCACGAAGTGATGGGACCAGATGCCATGATCTTAGTTTTCTGAATGTTGAGCTTTAAGCCAACTTTTTCACTCTCCTCTTTCACTGTCATCAGAAGGCTCTTTAGTTCTTCTTCACTTTCTGCCATAACGGTGGTGTCATCTGCATATCTGAGGTTATTGATATTTCTCCTGACAATCTTAACTCCAGTTTGTGCTTCCTCCAGCCTAGCTGTGCTCACATATGTGTATAAATTTTTGCAAGCTATACATGCTAGTAGGTAGCAAAGCAAATGTTTGAACTCTAGTTAGACAATTTCCAAACTCTGTCAAAATGGAGATTATTGAATTAAGGACAAATAATTTTAGACTACATCATTAAGTGCTAAATTACATCATAGAGGCAAAAGAGGGAGATAAAGGAATGTGTATTTGGGCTGGAATATTGATTTGGATATTTCACAGAAGAGATTGCTTTTGGCAGGGTCTAGAAGGATGGTAAAATTTCATTAGGCAGAGGGAGAGAAGAGGAGATTAGTAGGCAAAGTAAGTGTGGCCAAGTAAGTGGACTATTCTAAGGTGATTAACTAAGTAGTGGAATGTGAAGTACACCCTATGAAGCAGTAACTTAACTAGGAATGAAACCCAGAAGTACTCTGCGAGGACTCCTTAGCTCACCAGAGATGTATGACTCAGATAATATTCCAACCACAAGTGAGATCTGATAGCTTCTTGGAACTGTGTGATTGAGACAATCATCTCTCAGAAGATTACCTTCTTCCTAGCACATAGAACTTCCTTTTTTCCCTACATAACCTTCGAGAAAAACCTGGAGAGTTGAGTGTTGGTTCTTTGGGACACGAGTCCATCTTCTCCCCAGGATGACCAGCTTCCTTGAAAAAGCTATATTTCCTTTTGCACAACACTTGTCTCTCAGTATTGGATTCTTGAAGAAGGAGCAGCCAAACCTGAGTTCGGTAACAAGAAGAGTGGATTCAAATTACATCGCATCTCAAATCCAGATACAAAAAGTTTAGATTTGATTTAGTAAGCAATAAGGAATAATGGATTTACTTGACTTTTCATGAAAGATTTCTGCTGTTCATTTCCAATAGTAATTTTATTTTAAAATAGGGCTTATAGATTTCAAGCACTACACTATTAAAGGTTGATCTTCCAGCAATTTGTAAGAAAGATTGAAATCAGGGAAACTAAACTAAGACAATTGAGGTAATCCAACATTGACATGGTGAGGACCCAAGTGAGGGTGATGTCAGTTCAAACTTAGGGGAAGTTTATGGATGTCATATTGAAAGGACAAACAACAGATAAATCAGAGATAAATCAGTGATATTGAGCCTAATTTCTTAGGCAAATAGTTGGGTCAGTGAAAATGTTACAGAGGTGAAGGGAAGCCTGATGAATCATATTTGAAAATGCTGAGTTTTTAATGAAAGCAAGACATGTGAATGAAAATGAAAATGTCTTTAAGATAAGACATTTTAAGGCTCATCTCAGAGGATATAAGTGGACGTATAATTTGGAAGGTCATAGGTAAGCTGGCTTTTCAAGGGCAGGACTGTAAATGGATAAGGAATAGGATAATGTATTAAGTCTTAGGAAACACCACAGTAGAAGAAGAAAGTGGAGTGATTTACAGAGGAGCTGATTAAGGTAAAGAGCAGGAATCAGGTTGTATGTGGCATAGACACCAAGGGTGAGGAGTTTAAAAACAATGGGTTAGGTAGTGTCATCAACTGTAGCAGAAGCTTCTTGGCAAAGAGGTTTGAAAAATACCACTAGACTTTGGGATTCTGTACAAATGGATTGAATAATATATGAAAAATGAGAAAATTCATATATTTTTCACTTTGCAGGTGAAACAAAGACAACAGTAACAGTAATCAGAAAGGGTAGTTGGGGTAATCCCAAGGAGTCTCTCTCCTCCTTCTTTTTGCCCACCTTCTCTTTCTCTGTGTGTGTGTACTTGTGTGTATATATACATAAACATATGTGTATGTATGTTGATATGTATTTGTCTGTGGCTGTTTATGTGCACAGATACACATACATGAAGACATTCATACGTATATATATACACACACACATAACCATTCATAGGCATACATATACCAAGGAATAGTTAGTGCTATAGAAGTTGGAGAAGAGAGGTAACTGGAAATGAGGTTAAGCAACATTAGAAACAGCAAAAATGCCTATTAGAGCATGGGAATCCTTTGGAGAATACATTCCTAAGGAACTTTCATGCTCCAGAAGGCAATCTGTTAGATTCATCTCTCTCTCTCTCTTTCTTTTTCACTGCATTTCCTGGGGGTAGGGACTTAGTATTGTAATTCTAGGGGTCTCCTGCAGTGCTTTGTACATTTAATGCTCATTAAAAATTAGTGATCTGCGTGAATGAGTGAATCCTATTTATTTCAAGTATTGCTCCAAAGGGATAATAAAAACACATTTTCTGAAAAAGAAGAAAACCTTAACTGTTGCTCACATAGTTTCATTAAAGAACACTGAGAAGTTGGAGAGTGCTTTTAATTTAATGAAAAGGCCCGTAAACAGGCCAGGAGTTCTCTAGTTGAAAGATTTGGATTTATTTCTCATCAAGACAATAAACTTTGATACTCATGATCCTCTAACCTTCTTTATTTCCCAATGTGAGTTAACATAGAAATGACTTAAAAATATGTGTACCAGTCTCTAAAATATCAGGGAAAAAGAGTTGGGGTGAGTTCACAGTTGCATTTGTCAGATGCTTTTTTGGTGCTTGATAATTTTATCTAATTAAATCCTTAAGATTTTGTGTATGTGTGTGTCTTATATAATACAATTTACCATTTAAGTCATTTTGAGCATATAATTCAATGGTATTAGATATATTTGCAGTGTTATACAAACATTACCATTATTCATTTCCAGAACTTTTCCATCATCCCCCCAAAAAGCCTCTTTACCCACTAAACAAGAACGCCCCATGCAGCCCTGCCTCCCTCTTTCAGCCCCTGTTCTACTCTCTGTCTCTATGGATCTGCCCATTCTAGGTACCTCGTAAAAGTGGAATTGTACCATATTTGCCCTTTTGTGTTTGACTTATTTCACTTTGTATAATGTGTTCAAGTTTCACTCAAGCTGTAACTTGTATCAAAATTTCATTCCTTTTATGGCTGAATAGTATCTACTCTCTGTGTATACTACATTTTGTTAATCCATTCATCTATTGATAGATACTTGGCTTGTTTCCATCTTCTGTTTATTTGAATTACCCTGCTATGAATAATATTGTACAAGTATCTGAGCCCCTGCTTTAAATTCTTTTGGGTATATGCCTAGAAATGGAATTTTTGGAAGCAAATGCTTTTATATCTATTTTTTTCTGATAAAAAATTGAGACTCAAAAATATTAATTTTCTTAAAGTCGTATATAAGTGGCTGAGCTGGGATTTCAACCTGACCAGGTATGTCTGATTCTAAAACCCATATGCTCTTTTTTTAATATCATGTTGACTTATGAGTTTTAATATACTTTCACTCTGATATTATGAAAGCTTTTATTTTCTCATAGGCACTTCTGCTTTTCAAATAACCCAGAATGTGTTGGTATGAAAAAATGATTTTATTAAAGTGGTAGTTATTGATGTTATCATCATTGCTTTTATCCTGTTTAGAAAGTATCATGTATTCCAAAAGTAGAAAGGAAATATAAAACTATGAAGAGCAACATTTCAGGAATCTGATTCTTTTAAGATTTATGTAAATGAAAATTTAGGCTAGATTTATTCCCAACTCATTCAGATTTCATGTTGTACTTTCCTGAGGGAGAGTGCTTGACAATACTATTTTTCTGTACATATATAAATAATTAAATAGGATTCCCTTTTAATCCTATAATTTGCATTTCTTAGTGTTAATCACTGAATTATTTATATGTAAGAAGAAACTTAGACAAGGAAAACAAATGCCGGTGAATAAAATGGAAAAGGACAAAAATGAATATTGCCCAGGAGACTAGTCAAACATTCAAGTAGATTATCACATACAATGATACCTGCTCTCATGAAATGCATTTTAGTTTTTCAAATACTCCTACAGCCTTCCAACAGTGACAGTAAGTTGATGGGTGTCAGGCTTGTACAGTACGTGTACTAATGCTTAGAACAGAAAATGACATTCACTCCTACTATTCTGAATTACAAGAAGTCAAATTAGGAAACCTGCCCCCCACCCTCCTATAAAGTAAACTTTCTCTCTGCTAATCCTAGGCTTAATTTCCTTCCATAAACTGCTAGAAAAACATATATTTATTTTCTTAATAACAACCCTTGTGGATTATGTATTTTCAAAATACAGATAAGATGAACCTAATCCAGGCAAATCCAAAAGATGTGAACATAATGGAAAATTGATTTTGATTGTGGAATTAGTATCCTATTATACATTATTCTTTTGTAAAATATAATAATTCTGACCAACTTTTGAATGGTTGTAACATTTTTATTTTATTGTTCCTATTGTTTTCCAATAGATATAGGAAATTTAAGTGTCTTTGGCAGTACATCCTATCACATTTGGAGCTCAGAAATTGATAAAGCATAAGGGAGACTTATCTCCAGTCACAGTAACTTTGTTATAAGTAAAAACAGTTACTGGTCAATCTGAGATGCTTCAGGGACAATTGTCAGTATTTTCACAAATTGTCAATAATTTCACATTTTCTTTTTGGCTTGATTTCAAGGCTTCTTGCTCCATATGGAGTGATTGGTGATAATATATTTCATCTGAGTGTTTTTGCCTAAATTTTGAGCAGTCTCATTTTTGCAGTCTTTCTGTAGAAACACTAAAGATAAAGATTTATCCTCAACTTAGCTGTGATTCTCTCTCTTTCATATTGTATTCAGAGAGGGCACCAGCTGATTCTATTTTATTTAAACACATTTCTCACATCCTGGGATAAAGTTTTCTGGAATCCTTAAGTATACTTATATGAAAAAACATTTTCTCTCTCCCTGTGGGATGCATCAAGCATTTTCACATTAAATATGAAATATATTCCTCTATTTTCTTACTTAATTTAACTGCCTTGCAATAGTGGTTTGCATCTTCTGTATTTTATATATCATAATATTTCTGGTGCCTTTTTAAGGATTTTAGCTCACAAAATTCTTTATGTTATATATATTATATAAAATGGGTTTTATTTGTGATTATAGTCTTTAAATGTTTGTCACAAAATTATAGTAGGTTCCAGTCCTAGTCTCCTCCTAATTAAATATACTTGCTGAGCATCAGGAAATCTGTTCTATGAGGTTTTTTGAGAATGTACACATGACAAGGTAAGACAAATGTTCTGTGTTTAGGTCATTAGCATCACCCTTACATTAACATATACTGGGTTCCTTCTGTGTCTTGGTACCAGACTGTTATGAGTATCATCTTTTTCATTATTCCTCTTGCCAACTTTGTTGGCGAGAAATTTGTTACTATCCTGATTTTATAAATAAGAAAAAATGAGGCTTAGAAAGATCCAGTAACTTGCTCAAAGCTCACACACCTAATACCAGAAACAGGATTTGAAACTATATAACTGTACCTTTTTTTACTTCAAAGAATGATGTTAACCATTAGATCCCTCTCCCTAAAGTTATAATGGACATTGAAAAATGTAGGATGGTTGGTCAGGTTAAAGCCCAGTGATTAGACTCAGGACTGAGACATAAACATTTCAGGTTAAAAAATTCAAGAAGGAGGGAAAGGTTCTTTGCTAGAACAGAGTCCACTATCAGTAGAGACATAAACTGGATTTTGAGATTGGAGGAAGATCATTTTGAGTATCTCTCTTTTAGAGTCTTACTGGCTTTGTCTTTGACCTCATTCATCAGTAAACATCCCTCTCTTCAGGAGAGAAACAACTGAGAAATGACAAGGGCAAAGCAATTAGCTAACGTGCAACACCAGGGACAGAATCTAAAAGATGGAAACTTTTTTGTTTGGGGTCTCATATGAGTCACAGAAATGTTGGAGAAACCCTTTCCTTTCTCATGGAGATAAGATTTGGTTGCTTTGGGGATGATGACTTCAGTATCAGAACCACAGGAGCCATGGGTTTAGTGCAGGGGATGAAAGAAGAAGTAATACCTCAAGGGGACACAAAGCTCCAAAGTCCTGACAAAGGGCAACTGGTGCCATAAGGAGAGAAGCAAGGTGGTTGCTAACTCTCAAAATGTGTCTCAGTCTGCCTGGGCTGCTATAACAAAATACCATGTACTAGCTGGCTGACAAACAATAGAAGTTTATTTCTTGTGGTTCTGGAGGCTGGAAGCCTGAATTTAGGGTACTGGTATGGTTGAGTGACAGCCTCCAAGGGGCACAGTAGTAAAAAATCCACTTCCAGTGCAGGATATGCAAGAGATGTGAGTTCAATCCCGGGCTCCAGAAGATCCCGTGGAGTAGGAAATGGCAACCTGCTCTAATATTCTTGCCTGGAAAATTCCATGGACTGATGAGACTGGCAGGCTACAGTCCCTGGAGTAGCAAGAGTCGGACTTGATTGAGTGACTGAGCGCATGCCTGTGCACGTACGCGCGCGTGTGCGCAAGTGCACACACATGCGCACACACACACATGATTGAGTGAAGGCCTGATTCTGGGTTGCAGACTTCTCTTTGTGTTCTCACATAGTATAAGAGGCTAGGAATCTCAGTGAAACCTCTTTAATAAGAGCACTAATCCCATTCAAGAGGGCTCCACTCTCATGATCTAATACACTCCTAAATGGCCCACTTCCTAATATTATCACACTGTATACTAAGATTTAACATATGGATTTTTGGAGGAATAGGCATTCAGACCATAGCCAGGAGGAATGCAAAGAGAGACAACTTCATCTCCAAAGCTCTACTTTATTAAGTTGTCTTGGGGTCCTATCGGGGAAAGCCTGGACTTGAAAAAATTTGAGTTAAAATTTATCCTTCTGGAAACAGTAAAACAGAATCTGCTTTTATATTCTCTCTTGTTATAGCCAGATTAAAATCATACATTACAAATGTTATTATTATCCTGCTATACAACTCTAATATCTCCTTTTCTGTTTGATATGCATAATTCATCTTAATTTAATAGTTAAACTTTCCCTCAATTTTGATACTTGATAGATTGCCATTTAGTGGGTGGAATTCATTAATTTCTTCAGTATCTCTCCAAGTTTTGCTTTCAAATTAACTGGGTCTGTTCTGGAATAAATCAAGTCAGAAATACTTGTTGTACACCTTTCCCTGAGGCCCACTGGACTACCTAATGGATATTACTTGCTTATTTTATGATCTGAGTTGAAGCCACTTTTCTGAGTACTATCTAGGTATAGATACTTTTTGCATTCTTCATGACTCTGTTTAATTATGTCTTCCAAAGCCAGATGATTTTAGAGCATGGTATTACTTTGCTAAATTTTCTATTCTTTCCTTAGCCACCATCCACCACCCCCCGCCCCATTACATCAAGTAGCAAGTTTGTTCTGAATCTTCTGTATTTACATATTGCTATTATCATTACTGCCCTTACTCCTTCATATTTATACTTCAGCTCACACATAACCACAGAATGATCGATTTATCATTGGAAATGCTCACACAGCTGCATTTTCCTTGATTAACCACCTAGTAAACTTTATACATGGCACTGTAACTTCTATTTTGATTGTAAAGTCTTGCGCTTGAAATCTGAGACTTCTGAGACTCAGGTTTTAGCAATGTTTTGATAAAAATTTCTTCAGATCACTCAGGAAAAAAATGACTATGACTGATTCCTTCAGTCCTGATCCAAGGAGCTGAAAAGAGACAGTTTAAAATGTGAGTGTGCATGAATGTACAAGGGAACAATGCCAGGAAGGGGGATTGTCTGATTCACCTTAGTTTTCAGCATTCCAAATCTCATTTCTCTCTTAGTCAACTCAGGATCTCAAGACAAAATACCATATACTGAGCAGATTAAATGACAGAAACTTATTTTCTCACAGTTCTGGAGGCTACAAGTCCAAGAGCAAGGTCAAGATCAAGACGAAGATCATAGTCAGTTTCTGGCAAGAGTTCTCTTCCTGGCTCTGTTTCCACCAGATGGCTGTCCACCTTCCATGGAGGGACGGAGGGAGAGAAAACTGTTTGATGTCTCTTTTCATAAGGACATTAATCTCATCCTGAGGGTCTCACCTCATGATATCCTCTAAACCTAACTGTCTTCCAAAGGCTCCATCTCCAGTTGCCAGCATATTGAGGTGTAGGGTTTCAACACATGAATTTTGGAGGTACACAGTTGAATCTATAGCACCTCTTTGCAGTAGTGAATGACTCAAAACGATCAATAAATATTCACTGAGGGACTGAAATGAGCCCAGGGCTATGCTGGATTTTGTGGGCACTGTAAAGAAGGAAGAAGAGAAGGTTAAACAATTGATTTAGCTTTTTATAAGTTTGGGTATCTTTCAGTAAGAAAACAGACACAGAGACAGAATTTCTTTTCCAGGATTTTTAAAAATAGCAGAATGCTTTTTAGCATTATTGATTGATTGAGAAAGGAAACTTTGAGTCTCAGGTGTGTAAGAAAACATGATGGGAAAATACAAGAATTCTTCATGTAAGACGTTTTCTTTATGATTGTTTAGAATTATCAGAACATGAACGAGAGCAGCTTTGAGAAATATACCCATCTTCCTTTTACTCTTTGCTCTTTAAGATATTTACATAGCTGTATATTTAGAGTGCCTGGAATTTGAATTCATATGTTCTTGTTCAGTTCATAATCCATAACAATACAAAATTGTTTAAGTGAAGAGTTAGAGTAACTTAACCAGAAAAGAAACATATTTCATTATTTTATGTCTGTAATGTGTTAGGCACTATACCTAATTTCATTCTCAAAATCTCTCCTACAAGGTATTAATAGCTATTTTTATCCCTATTTTACATACAAAGACATTTTTTGCATTCCTCACAACTGAGACCAGGGAGATGAAGTAATTTTCTTTAAACCAGTTTTATAAAGAAGCGCTTGTTCTGTTAAAGTGGTAGAAATATAATTTTAGTCATATACTGTTCTCTCTGAAGCTCATAATCTTTTTATCATATCATACTATTTCCCAGAAGTAACTACACTGAATTTGTATTTGGTAACTGAATATTTGTCCAACTCTGCATGTTTTCTTTGCAAACTCTTCTGCATACTGATAACATTTAATTTCCTCCATCATTCCTCCTCTCCAGTGATCATGCTTAAATAAGATATTTAAGCATGCTGAAAAGGCTCAAAACATCCTTCCTTTATTCTACCAATTGATCTAAATCAATAATTCTATGCAAAGAAATAAGAATAGTGTTTATCCTCATGTATTGCTTGAATGATGATGTTCTACCAGAAATATAATAGAGATTGTATGAAGATAAGGACCTGAGGTAAAATAATTTGGGAAATTCTGGTTTAAACAGTTAAGCAGATTTGTACGTTGTAAGATTTTCTACATCATTCAATACTAATGTGCAGTGTAGATTTCCAAGAGAGTAAAATAAATGGCTGTGTTTTCCTAAATTATTTGACCACAAAACCCTAATCTTATTGAATAACTATTAGTCTTGTGGACCTTAGAATTCTCTAGAGCATAGTTTGAAGCACCGGCTCCTGGTAATGAATGACCCCTGTTTCATCGAAGTGGCTTTTCCCATGGTCTCTAGGAGAGGGTGCATTTATCTTGTGAGTTAATATTCAGAAGCCCAGACGCATATGTGGGTAAGCTAGTTCTCTCATTTCAATTGGTAAAGCAGTTTGGGGAAGATGATAAACAAACCACACAGATACACGCACTGAATTCCACTTGTCTGTGTAGTTTAGAGCAAGGTGACTTTAAGATTTAATTGCACTGATGGAGTGTGACTGTGGGTAGGGCGGGGGTGTAGGTGGGTGGCACTCATTTTCAGCCGCCATTATGAAAGTAGAACTTGCTTGCTTTTACTATCAGCACAATATGTGCCTTTGTAAACAGGACACAATCTGGAACCCGATTCCTGTATTAAATACACTTTTCTGTAGTTCATTTTTAGCATTTTGGGCTTAGCTTCCTCATGCTGTTATAGAGCAGACTTAATTTGTACCTACAGAAGGCTATTCTCTTGGAGTCTGGGGTTACTATGGGAAAATCATAAATGAATTGGCATTGATGGGGAGAGAGAAAAACTGACTGTCACAGATCACTCTTTTGAGTTTCAAACCATCTGGAGGATGCCACATGGAAGAAGGAAGAGTTCAGAGAGGACCAGCATTTAAACCAGAACCCCATTTTAGTCTCCGTTGGACGAGATTTGATCATGAAGAACTGTCTCCCTTATGGCTAGTGGTCTCACACAGCACTAGGTTATAAAATTTTACTAGCGGTATGCCTATTTTCAAATTATTTAATTTTTCTAAATATTAATCATCAGTAACATCAGTTACATCAGTAACTCACTGAATGAATCTTTTGTTATTTTTAACATTATTAATTAAAATAAAGCCACCTATGTTTTGCCTTACTCATAACTGATTAAAAAAGAGTGCCATTTTCCTTTTGATCTCATATTTTTAGATAGGTTTGGAGAAGAGAAACTTGATAACTGGGACAAGAAGTATCCAGGTAGAGGGAATATACGCTGATTCTTTCCTATATTTGACACTGCTTTTGTTTTAAGAAAGGTAGTCAGTTTTACATCCTAGACAAGAAAAGACAAATGCATTTAATTTCCAGTAACCTTTTTTTAATACTCATTATACATTTCTCTACAGCCCTTGGTAATGGTGAATTCTTTTTCTTTCTTGCATTTCTTCCTTTGGCTTCCACAAGACTCTGCCATCTTAGTTTTTCCTAATCATGTGATTGCACTATTTCCTCTAACTTTAGAGAAAAAAAAAAAGTGCTCTGGTTATTCATTGCCACAAAATAGACTGCCTCTAAACTTCTTGGCTTAAAATGAGAAATATCATTTTAGTTTTATTCCCTATGGTTCTGGACATTGATTGCTTAATTGGTGGTTCTCCCTTACATTCTCTCATGCAGGTGCAGTCAGGACTGCAGGGCTGGAATCTTCTGAGAACTTATTCAGGCAGGTCTGGCTCCTGAGAAGAGAGGAGGAGATGTGAATAGTTGGGGCTAGGGCTGCAGCAGCTAGGGATCTTTGGACATCTTGCTGTATCTGTGTAAGTGCTGTTCATAGTCGTCTTAGTGTGCAGCTTGCAGGGTAACCATACTTACATGGTGGCTCAAGGCTTCAAAGATATATTTCTGAGAGAGAAAGAAAGCAATAATATTTCATGATCTCACCTCAAACGTCATAAATTATCACTTCTGAAACATTTTGCCCATAAAGAAGAGGTGGTAAACTTACACAATGGAATATTACTCAGTCATAAAAAGGAACAGAATTGGGTAATTTGTAGTGATGTGGATGGATGAACCTAGAGCCTGTTATACAGAGTGATGTCAGAAAGAGGAAAACAAATATCATATGTTAGTGCATATATATATATATATATGCCCAAAAATCATACTGATGAGCCCATTTTCAGGGCAGGGATAGAAATTCAGACATAGAGAATGGACTAGCGAACACAGGGGGAAGATGAGTTGAGAGAGTAGCATTTATGTTTGTACACTACTATGTATAAAATATATAATTAGCGGGCAGCTGCTATGTAACACAGGGAGCTCAGCCCAGTGCTCTGGGAAGACCTAAAGTGGGTAGGATGGGGGACCTGAAAGGCAGGCTCAACAGGGATGTGATATATGTATACTTATAGCTGATTCATGTTGTTGTAGGGCAGAAACTAACACAATTATACTCCAGTTTAAAAAGTCCAAAAAACCAAAGTTACAAGGGCTTGTGTAGGTTTGAGGGGAGGAGAAATAGACTCTACTATCGATAAGGATGAGATAAGATTCTGAAAGAGCCTGTGGAAACAAATATTTTTGTGGCCACATTGGAAAAATGAAATGTACCACAGTCTGGTCTCTGGTGCAGTGATATGTCATTGGGGCAGGGCAGGCACACAGATTTCGCATGAGACCCTGATGCTGGGGGAAGAGGTTCCACTCCACCAATGGTCAGCCTGCAGTGATCACCTCAGAAGAGAGAGTGGTGAGCGTGGATCTAGCCTTCTCACGGGGCCCTCTGGTCTTGGGGCCAGTGTGTGAGCTGGCAACTGGGCATAGCCTGAGGGCTGTGCCCTGCAGAGCTCCAGAGCCCTCACAGTGGCCGCCCGCTGGTCAGGCCCAGACCTTGAAGATCTCCTAATGGCGGTGGTGGTCTCCAGGGTTGCAGTCCGTGGAGACCTCTCAGCAACTGGACTATACAGCCACCGACATTAAGGCAAAAGCTTCAGGCAGCCTCAGTCTTTCTGTTCAAGTTTCAAAAAATGGTCCAGGTGAGATTAGTTGTCTATCCCTAGGTGGTGGCAGGAGGTCAAGTTAAGTCACAGGGACGTTGCACAGCATTATTTCAGGTCCAGCTCTGTGGTTGAAGATGTTCTCAAGAGAGGGGCAATTGTTGTATGCTGGGGATTAACCTGACTGGTATTTCCTACAACATGTATTCCTCATGCTGCTATTGTTGTTCAGTTGCTAAGTCGTGTGGGACTCTTTGCAACTTCACGGACTGCAGCATGCTGGTTTCCCTGTCCTTCACTGTCTCCCAGAGTTTGGTCAGATTCATTTTCATTGAGTCGGTGCTGCTATCTATGCCTTCTCTTCAGTTTAAATGGAAAGTGTGATGGTGGTCTGGGTTCTGGGTGCCTGATTCCCTCAATGATGATGGTTGGGCAGGGTCTGGGGACCTGCCCCTGTGCGCACCTCCAGCTGAGATCTCCGTCTTCAGCTGGGGCGGGACAGTGGAGGGACGAGCTAGGCTGGGTGCCGGATGAATGTTTGCTCCTGGATTGGATTACTGGTCCTCGCAGGGATCCCCTCCTCCTAGGAGCGAGACCTCAGAGGGCAAAAGTTGAGCCTTGGGACCTTGCCCATTCTTCTCAGAAGAGAGAATAACATTTGCTTTGGTGAAAGTTTATAGGAAAATTCTGACCTGACCTCAGGAAGAAATGATCTGACACCAAGAAATCTGCAACAACTAACCACGTCCTTCCCTTCCCTTTCCTATAAAAGTGTTTTGCTGAAAACTTTCAGAGTGTTCAGGTTTTTAAGGCATGAGCCGGTCTATTTGCATGGCCCTGCAGTAAACCTTCCTCTGCTCCAAACTCTGACTTCTTGCTAATGTTTGCTCTCACTGTGTATTGAGTACACGGACTTGTGTTTGATAACAAGTCTCTTCTACATGCAAAATAGCCTCACTCTGTCCCTAAGACCACCTCCTCCCAAAGTTTCATTCCTTTGTGACAATGGGCCAGGATCTCAGCATATATGTCAGTCAGGTCTAAGTGTGGATGAGCAGTGTGGATCCATGGGAGTAGGTTTTTGAGTATCTTTCTTTTTGATCTAAGACCTGTAAAAGAAAGTGGAATAACCTCAGTGAATAATCCTATTTTAAAAAGGGGGAAACTCGAAGCACAAAAGTCATTGGTCCATAGCATTGAAAAAAAAAATAGCCCAGCATATATTGCCAATTCCCTGGTGAAGGTTTAATCATACTGTCTGGGAATGATTTTTCACAGCTCTTGGCTTTGCCTTTCCCATAAAATGCAGACTGTGTTTGCAGCTCAATAATTTTTCAGTCTGTTTCCTGCTAGTAGAAGCTCTATTTGGTATTTTTATTTGGTACTTTTTTTGGGTACTTTATTTGGTACATTTTAATTTTCTTTTAATTTTTTGTCCCTTTTCAGTTTAAGCTGATACAATTCCTTAAAAAAAAAACTCTGTATTCTTAAAAGTTTTCTTATTTCATATTGGTTGGAATATAGTTGATTTACAATGTTGTGTTAGTTTCAAGTATACAATACAGTGATTCAGTTAAACATATACATCTATCCTTTTTCAGATTCTTTTCTCATACAGGTTATTATAGAGTCCTGTCATATAGAGTACTGAGTAGTTCTGTGTGCTATGGAATAGATTCTTGCTGACTGTCTCGTTTATAAATAGAGGTGTATATATAAAATTTTGCATTTTTTAATGTACCAACTTCTAATCCATCACATTAGACAAAAGCCACACCCATGGATCTCTTCAGGGCAAACTCTGGGCTACACTGAGCTTCCTTTGAAATTGTTATGGGACAAATGCACTTCCAGTACTTAGAAGCCCCATTGTATAAAAGAATCAGTGGGACATGCCTTAATATTCACACAGGTTTTTTGTCTGTTTGAGGTACCTCTTAACATGGGTTTTTGCGATCATACTCCTCGCTTTATCTTTAGACCATATTTCCTGATTGTAGGCTAGACTTTGTCTCTATCCTGAAGTCATTTCGTAATTGTAAAATGATTTTCCTTTCAGGGAGGCTGGGAAAAAAAATTATTTATTTACTCAATGAATTCTGACTCCTTTATATTTGACAATTCTTTTGTTCGTTTTTCTCTCTCCTCTTGCTCTTTCCTATAGGCAGCTAGAAGGCAGGCAGCGACTTCAGTGCTCTGTCTGGAAATCTCCTTACTTATCTGGTTTACTATGTACATTTTTCTTATCCAGATTATAGTAGGCAATAGTGTTGTTAACACTGCCTTCAGGACTGCCAGACTTTTTACCAGGCAATTCATGGAGCCAAAATACCTGTCTCAAGATAGAGGACCGGGCTTTTATGACTTTTCTTGGAAATCATATACCCTCATGCATACCACCCTGAATGCACCGAATCTTGTCTGATCTTGGGAGTTAAGCAGGGTTTGGCCTTGTTAGTACTTGGATAGGAGATTGCCTGGGAATACCAGGTGCTATAGGCTTTTGGGGGGCCCTTTTCTGGTGGTTCATCTGGTAAAGAATCTGCCTGCAATGCAGGAAACNTGCTTATGTAGTTAACCACAGGCATACAGTTCTTAGGTAGAGCAATGTACATTTTATTTAGTTTCTCGAGT
Organism: Neotragus moschatus; assembly: GCA_006410615.1. Classification (NCBI taxonomy): domain Eukaryota; kingdom Metazoa; phylum Chordata; class Mammalia; order Artiodactyla; family Bovidae; genus Neotragus; species Neotragus moschatus. The sequence continues at coordinate 334,135 of SJYA01002050.1, forward strand.
CTGATGGTCTAAAAATGACAAATCAATATTTCGTACTTAAAAGTCTGGTTTCAGGACATTTAATTTTTGCTCTGGATTAGGCAGTGAAACACATAAGTAGTTTTCTTTGCCCTAAAGAAAAAAGTATTAAGATTAGAAAATTGTGCCTTTTAAGCAAAATCAATACAGTTGTTAGAATGTTTTACTCTTTCCCCTCAAAAACACTATTAGAACCACAACACTGACAAAAACTTGAAAGTGATAATTTTGCTAAGTATTAAATATATAATAAATTGAGGCCCAGGAATTGGGTGGCCTCTAGAAGCTGTACATTCTGTTCTGGGAGAAATGAAACTGGAGCCCAGATGGTTTGAGGGAAGAGTGTATGTAGAACTGATTTTGTAAAAAATTTTAATTATATTGAAGTATAGTTGATTTACAATGTTGTGTTAGCTTCGAGTGTTCAGCAAAGTGATTCAGTTACACATATATGTGTGTGTGTGTGTGGTGTGTGTGTGTGTGTGTGTGTATGTATATTCTTTTTTAGATTCTCTTTTCATATAGGTCANCTGATTTTGTAAAAAATTTTAATTATATTGAAGTATAGTTGATTTACAATGTTGTGTTAGCTTCGAGTGTTCAGCAAAGTGATTCAGTTACACATATATGTGTGTGTGTGTGTGGTGTGTGTGTGTGTGTGTGTGTATGTATATTCTTTTTTAGATTCTCTTTTCATATAGGTCATCACAGAACTTTTTTTTAAAATTTATTTTTAGTTGGAGGATAGTTGTGTTACAATGTTGTGTTGTTTTCTGCTGCACCACAATGTGAATCAACCATGAATATACCAATATCTCCTCCCTCTTGAGCCTCCCCCACATCTCCCCATCCCACCCCTCTAGGTAGTCCCAGAGCACCAGACTGAGCTCTCTGTGTTATACAGCAGCCTCTTTCCAAGTTCCTGATTTATCCCTCCCTACCACATTTTCCCTTTGGTAACCATAAGCTTGCTTTTGATATCTATAAATCTGTTTCTGTTTTATAAATAAATTCATTTGTATCATTAGATTCCACATATGAATAATATCATATGATATTTGTCTTTCTTTCCTTGACTTACTTCACTCAGTATGATAATTTCTAGGTACATCCATGTTGCTAAAAATGTTGTATTTCATTATTTTTATGGCTGAGTAACGTTCCACTGTATATATGTACCACATCTGTATCTATTCCTCTTAGGTTGCTTCCTTGTCCTGGCTGTTATAAATAGTGCTTCAGTGAACACTGGGGTGCATGAATCATTTCAAATTATGATTTTCTCCAGATATATGCCTAGGATTGGGATTGCTGGATAATATGGCAGTTCCATTTTTAGTATTTCAAGGAACCCCCATACTGTTCTCCATAGTGGCTGTACCAATTTACATTCCCACCAGTAGTGCCGGAGAGTTCCCTTTTCTCCACACTCTCCAGCATTTATTACTTATAGACTTTTTGATTATGGGATGAGGTGATACTTCTTTGATTTGTATTTCTCCGATAATTATGCCAGCAAATGTGGAAAATTCCACAGTGGCCACATGACTGGAAAAGGTCAGTTTTCATTCCAATCTCAAAGAAAGGCAATGTCAAAAAATGTTCAAACTACTGCACAATTGCACACATCTTACATGCTAGCAAAGTAATACTCAAAATTCTCCAAGCCTGGGTTCAACAGTACATGAATTGTGAAATTCCGGATGTTCAAGCTGGTTTTAGAAAAGGCAGAGAAACAGAGATCAAATTGCCAACATCTGCTGGATCATTGAAAAAGCAACAGAGTTCCAGAAAAACATCTATTTCCGCTTTATTGACTGTGCCAAAGCCTTTGACTGTGTGGATCACAATAAACTGTGGAAAATTCTGAAAGAGATGGGAATACCAGAGCACCTGACCTGCCTCTTGAGAAACCTGTATGCAGGTCAGGAAGCAACAGTTAGAATTGGACATGGAATGACAGACTGGTTCCAAATAGGAAAAGGAGTACGTCAAGGCTGTACATTGTCACCCTGCTTATTTTACTTGTATGCAGAGTACATCATGAGAAATGCTGGGATGGAGGAAGCACAAGCTGGGATCAAGATTGCTGGGAGAAATATCAATAACCTTAGATATGAGGATGATACCACCCTTAAGGTAGAAAGTGAAGAGGAACTAAAGAGCCTCTTGATGAAAGTGAAAGAGGAGAGTTTATGTGCTTTTTGGCCATCTGTATATCTATTTGGAGAAATGTCATTTAGATTTTATGCCCATTTTTTGATTGACTGTGAGGTGGTTTTTGATTGTAGCTCTTTTACCTCCAAAGTCCACTTAGTTAACTACCAAATCAGGTTATCCACTAGGCTTATATCTTTGGTTCTGAGTCCTTTTCCAAGATTGCCCAACTGCTTCCTGGATAATGTCACCTTTTTGAAGATGGCTAAAGACAGAGGCCTATAGACTTAGCTGGTGTATATTGAACAGACAGTAGTGAAGGCAACACCCTTCACTTATAGCTGTGAACTTAAAAGATGAGGCAGCATGAGACTCACTCTGGTAGCTGTGCAGAGGATACTGTGTTTTATAAATTAGAGAAGAAGGTCCTAATGCCTTATAAAATGAAAGTGTTCTGGACAGATTATCAGGAATGACAGCCAAGTATTTGACTAGGGAATCATTGAGCTGGCAAATGGGAGAAAATCTCAGCAAAACATTGCTTATTTGTAATAAGTGGCCAAAGTGGCTCAATTTATGTGTTTAGCCATGGAGTAGATGGGCTTCCCTGGTGGCTCAGATGGTAAAGAATCTGCCTGCAATGTGGGAGACCTGGGTTCGATCCCTGAGTTGGGAAGATACCCTGGAGGAGGGCATGGCAATCCACTCCAGTAGACTTGTGTGGAGAATCCCCATGGAGGGAGGAGCCTGGCAGGGTCCATGGGGTTGCAAAGAGTTGGACATGACTGAGAGAATAAGCACACACATAGATGCTATTCTATTTCTCATCATCCCATTATTGTCTCAAATACATTATCTTTTCCACATAAAGATTAAAAACATTACTTTCAAAATTGAGAAGTTGTTTAAAAGCAATGTGTACTTCCCCAGCAGAGAAGGAAATGGCAACCCACTCCAGTACTCTTGCCTGGAAAATCCCATGGACAGAGGAGCCTGGTATGCTGCATTCCACGGGATCACTAAGGGTCAGACATGAATGAGCGACTTCACTTTCACTTTTCACTTTCATGCATTGGAGAAGGAAATGGCAACCCACTCCAGTGTTCTTGCCTGGAGAATCCCAGGAACGGGGGAGCCTGGTGGGCTGCCGTCTGTGGGGTCGCAGAGAGTTGGACACGATCGAAGCAGTTTAGCAGCAGCAGCAGCAGCAGTGCTTCCCAGGTGGCACAGTGTTAAAGAATCTGCCTGCCAGTGCAGGAGATGCAAGAGATTTGGGTTCAGTCCCTGGATTAGGAAGATCCTCGAGAGTAGGAAATGGCAACCTGCTCCAGCATCGTTGCCTGGAAAATTCCATGAACAAAGGAGCCTGGCAGTTTATAGTTCATGCGGTCATAGACGTGACTGAGCACACACAGCAGCACATTAAAAGCAATTTATGTGAAAAGAGTGTGGAGGTTTTAGTTGACTAATGCCTCAGTATGAATCTCCGTTGTCCTAACTTTTTTTTTTTTTTTTTACTGCTGAGGTGAAAATAGGTCGTCTTCAAAGATTCTGCAATGAAAGAAGTGATAATTCCAGGCTGCTCTGAATGTGTACAACCACTGCTAAAGCGTAGACTTTCTTTTGATCAAGGGATCCTCTTGGAGATCAAACCAGTCAATCCTAAAGGAAATCAATCCTGAATATTCATTAGAAAGATTAATGCTGAAGCTCCATACCTTGGCTACCTAATGTGAAGAGCCTATTCATTAAAAAAGGCCCTGATGCTGTGGAAGATTGAAGGCAGGAAGAGAAGGGGATGACAGAGTACTAGATGGTTGGATGGCATCCCTGACTCAATGGACACGAGTTAGAGCAGGCTCCGCCAGTCCACTGGGTCACAAAGGGTCAGACATGACTGAAATAACAACAACAAATTTTGCCTACCAATATATATAATCTAACTAGGTGGCTATGTGTATAATTTTATGTATTTTATAACCACAATGCTATATGTAATTAAATAAAAATTTTTATATAAAATTATAGGTATGCACACACACACATACAATATAGATGGGTGGTATGATTTTTATGCATTTGAATGGCCATCCGTATCTGGATATCTTCAATGAGCAAAAATAGGACCAGTGATTAGAAAAACCAAGAAGCAATGATCATTTAGTTATTTTTTTCTTAAATTTCTTCAGTTCAGTTCAGTCACTCAGTCGTGTCTGACTCTTTGTGACCCCATGAATCGCAGCACTCCAGGCCTCCCTGTCCATCACCAACTCCCAGAGTTCACTCAGACTCACGCCCATCGAGTCAGTGATGCCATCCAGCCATCTCATCCTTGGACGTCCCCTTATACTCCTGCCCCCAATCCCTCCCAGCATCAGAGTCTTTTCCAATGAGTCAACTCTTCACATGATGTGGCCAAAGTATTGGAGTTTCAGCTTTAGCATCATTCCTTCCAATGAACACCCAGGACTGATCTCCTTTAGAATGGACTGGTTGGATCTCCTTGCAGTCCAAGGGACTCTCAAGAGTCTTCTCCAACACCACAGTTCAAAAGCATCAATTCTTTGGCGCTCAGCTGTCTTTACAGTCCAACTCTCACATCCATACATGACTACTAGAAAAACCATAGCCTTGACTAGACAGACTTTTGTTGGCAAAGTAATGTCTCTGCTTTTGAATATGCTATGTAAGTTGTCATAACTTTTCTTTTTTTATGATTAACATATTTAATAAGCGTATCTGCAAAAGATACTTCAAAACTAATATTATTTACCAAGATCACAGATTTAAACAATGTACATATCGGTAATAAGCAGTTTTATCCCAACAATATTCACACGGTCCAGTATGAGAAGGTCTATTAATGTAATCTAGCCCAATAACACTAAATCAATAATAACATGAATCTCAAATGCATGTAATATTCAATGTAAACTTTGGTTTAAAATGATGCAACAATCAAAATTGATAAAGTATTGAATAGGCTGGGTAAAATACTGACCATGCATATAAACAAGTCAGAACACTGTACATAACTAAAAATTTAAGAACAGTCTAGGTTCGATACAGGATACAGGATGCCTGGGGCTGGTGTACTGGGATGACTCAGAGAGATGATATGGGGAGTGAGGTGGGAGGGGGGCTCAGGACTGGGAACCCATGCACACCCATGGCAGACCCATGTCAATGTATGGCAAAACCAATACAGCACTGCAAAGCAAAACAAAGTAAAAATAAAAATTAAAAATAAATAAATAAAATAAAATTTTAAAAAAGAAATTATTTAAATCTATAAGGAAAATCCAAACAACTCAATAGAATACATAGACAAAAGATGTTCAAAGGGAACTTGAAGAAGTAATTCAAGAGATTAGTGGATGTTTTTTTCTCAATATCAGTGATCATGTAAATTAAAACAAATATAATTTGCATTATTCTATGATTGGCCATAATAGCTGCACCTAACAGTATCTGACAGGATCACATATGAAAAGCGACTGAAGCACAAATCAGCAGTGGATGCCATTAGAAAATTAGGGATTCCGTTATCTCAAAGCCAAAAACAATGCTACTTTTAGATTATTTACTAGAAAAAACTCATCTTCCAAGGAGTAAGCGTCTTTTGATTTCATGGCTGCAGTCACCATCTGCAGTGATTTTGGAGCCCCCCAAAATAAAGTCTGACACTGTTTCCACTGTTTCCCCATCTATTTCCCATGAAGTGATGGGAGCAGATGCCATGATCTTCATTTTCTGAATGTNGAGGTCGCAAAGAGTCGGACACAACTGAGCAACTGAACTGAACTGAAGGTGAGATTTTATATATGTATATAGTAGAGTAAGTATATATTTGCCTTATATTTCCTCTTACACATAATTTAGAACAGAGTTTTGTCTTAATTATTGTTTTATCCTTAATATGCTTTATATGTTTGGCTTAATGGCTACATAAAAAATATATCCCAAAAACATCTGAATAAGTGAGTTAGTGAAAGAAATGAAAATTACTTACTTTTTAATCTAGTTCCCAGTTACAACATTTGTATATGACTTCCAGCACTGAAATCAATAATAATCATGAATTTTCACACTTGTCTTGGTTCTTCCTTTCAGGCAAAAATTCATTATGTGAAATTTAATCAATCAATGGATATTAATTAAGTTCCTAATATGTGGTCAATTGACTCCTTTAGCCTCTTACATTGACAATCAGTGGGCTTGACAATTCTAAGACTTTGAAGGTTGATTGTGTAAACAAATTGTTTTGTAAAACATTCACGTATAACAGAAGATGCAATAGTAAATAGTGTGGCATGATGGACTCAAGACCCATGNAAAACATCTGAATAAGTGAGTTAGTGAAAGAAATGAAAATTACTTACTTTTTAATCTAGTTCCCAGTTACAACATTTGTATATGACTTCCAGCACTGAAATCAATAATAATCATGAATTTTCACACTTGTCTTGGTTCTTCCTTTCAGGCAAAAATTCATTATGTGAAATTTAATCAATCAATGGATATTAATTAAGTTCCTAATATGTGGTCAATTGACTCCTTTAGCCTCTTACATTGACAATCAGTGGGCTTGACAATTCTAAGACTTTGAAGGTTGATTGTGTAAACAAATTGTTTTGTAAAACATTCACGTATAACAGAAGATGCAATAGTAAATAGTGTGGCATGATGGACTCAAGACCCATGAAGACTGGGCTTGAGTCCTGGTTCTACTACTTACTTGCTATGGACCTTGGGCAAGACTCTGTCCCTCTCTAATTCTCATTTTTTCACCTGTAAATCAATAATGATGATAATAATAAGATAATAATGACTATCTCATATAGTCATGAAGATTTAGAAAGAAATGGTCATGGCAAAAAGAGGTTAGTCACCCCAAAATCTCTCTCCCCATCTTGAGGTCAGTGCAAATAGGTTGTGCAGTCTACGTAAAATTAATCACCGCCTTATTATGCAAACACAGTTTCAAGAACCCTGGCACCACTACAAGTTATACTCTGACTTAATTGCCAGTCATTATTCCCACATATAGAAATGCTTGAGCCTTCAATAGACAGAATATATATACAGTATCAATCAAGATGTCTAGTGCATGATGAGTGTTTAGTGAATCCTCAGTGTGTTTCTTTCCCTGGCAATAATCCAGGTTTATACTAAGCATCATAGAACATTAAAGGGGGAGAGAATGCAATGATACCAGGGGGATCTTAGATACTATCCAGTGATGCAGAGTGTTTTACTTGTTGCTCTCTAGAAACTTTTTGAAAGAGGAGAGTGAAAAAGTTGGCTTAAAACTCAACATTGAGAAAACTAAGATTGTGCCATCCGGTCCCATCATTTCTTGGCAAATAGAAGGGGAAACAGTGGAAACAGTGGCTGACTTTATTTTTGGGGGCTCCAAAATCACTGCAGATGGTGACTAGAGTCATGAAATTAAAAGATGCTTGCTCCTTGGAAGAAAAGTTATGACCAACCTAGACAGCATATTGAAAAGCAGAGACATTACTTTGACAACAAAGGTCTATCTAGTCAAGGCTATGGTTTTTCCAGTAGTTGTGTATGAGTGTGAGACCTGGACTATAAAGAATGCTGAGTGCTGAGGAATTGATTTTGAATTGTCATGTTGGAGAAGATTCTTTAAGAGTCCCTTGGACTGCAAGGCAATCCAACCAGTCCATCCTAAAGGAAATCAGCAGTCCTGAATGTTCATTGGAAGGACTGACGTTGAAGCTGAAACTCCGATATTTTGGCCACCTGATACAAAGAACTGACTCAGTTGAAAAGACCTTGATGCTGGAAAAGATTGAAGGCATGTGGAGAAGGGGATGCAGAGGATGAAGATGGTTGCCTGGCATCGCCAAGTCAATGGGCATGAGCTTAGGTAGACTCCGGGAGTCGGTGATGGACAGGGAGGCAAGGTGTTCTGCAGTCCATGGGGTCACAAAGAGTCAGACACAAGTGAGTGACTGAACTAAACTGAACTGAGAAACTTTAGGTCTCCAGACAGATGTCTCATCTGAGACACCCTGCCAAAACTTCAACCTGAACAAGCCTCCTGTGCTTGTTTTATAAGCAAGAATTCTTGTCCAGATTTTCTTTGGTGACAAATGGCTTTGCTATTAAAAAAATAATAAATGGAAAAATCACAAATAATACCCCCCTCTTTTAAAGATGAAGAAACTGAGATTCAGAAAATTGACCTTCTCATAGGCACATACATAATAAGAAACAATAAGCAGCACAAATCATATCTGATTTGTGTAGAGTATTCTCTTGGCACTGGATGAAATTCTCCTGCCCTCACCAAATCAGGGTTCCAAGAACAGACTCCCAGTTACCTGAATGGGCATCTCTTCACATGCAGATTTTCAACTCAGAGGGTACTCTGCCATCTTGAAGGGGCTGAGGAACTAATACCCCTCAAGTTTCAAGCAATGAGTGACAGAATTTGGGATATAAATAACTTAACTCTCTTGTTCCTCACAAGAGATAAGTCTGAGGTATATGTTCTATATTGTTTTTCTAGGTTTGCTTCTGGAATTAAGTTGTGGTTATTCATAGGGATTTACTTGATGATATGCCCCTTGTATAATACAATCATTTCTTTCTGTATATAATATACCCTCTTGAAGAGCTTCTTACTTTCACTGGAATCCTTGTCTCAGGATCTCTGTCTGGGAAACACATTGTCCGCTGACTCACCATACAGTGCTGGGACTTGAGTCAATCATTGATAGATATATCAATTGTACAAAGACAAACTGAGTGAAGGACTGGGTGGAAGGTGGAAAGTGAACAGCTCCATATTTCCTATAGATCACCGAGGACTTTGCCATGCTGATGTGGGTGGTGGTGGCTTAGTCATTAAGTCTTGTCTGATTCTTGCAACCCTATGGACTGTAGCCTGCCAGGCTACTCTGTCCATGGAATTCTCCAGGTAAGAATATTGAAGTGGTTTGACATTTCCTTCTTCAACCTTGTTGGTATAAGATCTTTCTAACCTGTGCAACCTTCTTGGCTAGCATCCTGATTTATACTCGTATTGGAGTTTAGGTTCACTTAAGGATCACAATTCCACATCAATAGTCTGATTGTGTTCTGTCTTCCCTGGTTGATCATGACATCCATAAAACCAGTGGCCTTTCACACAAGGAACCTATTGTACCGTGTTTGGCACAGAGAGTTGACTTTGCTCCTGGGAGCTAAGTGACTCCCCTTCCTTGTGCATTGGTGAAATGGGTCAGAAGCTCATCAAACTGGAGAAAGAAGTGGAAAATAAGGTTCCTACATGGGATCAGAGAGAAGAGTTTAGCTGTGAAGTTGTAAGAACTCACAAACTACAAAAGATTTTTGAGTACAGGAGCAACTGTATAAAATTCTATTTAAGGAAGAAATGATTTGAAGCTACACTTAAAATAGATCAGATCAAGCAAGCTGAAAGTCAAGGAGGCTAACAAGAGACCTCTTCTGTAATCTGGCAGTGAGGGAATCGTTTGGGGGTAGGAGGAAGTCTGTGTCCAGGAGAATGGACAGAAAGAGACAGATAAGAAGAAAAATACTGTGCCCCAAAATTTTGACAGGAATTGCTAAATGTTTGCAGGTTGAAATATAGTCAGTTATAACTATGCAGTTCTTTTTTTTTTTTTTTTCTTATAATACTTGACTCAAAAGTTTAGAGCCCCTGGATATATGATGTTTTTCTTGACAAAGGCAAGGATTTTGAGAGCAGGGACTACTGTTGGAGGAGGTTAACAAGTTCAGGTTAGTGACTTTAAATCTGTGGTGACAGCAAATTCTTCAGGTAAGAATATGCTATTCAAATTCAGAGGAAACCAGGACTCCTTAGCTGCTGAAAGCTCTACTAGTTATTGTTTTAGAAACATATAGGGACTTCCCTGAAAGTCCAGTAGTTATAACTCCTTGCTTCCATTTTAGGGGGCATGAGTTCAATCCCTGGTCAGGAAACTAAGACCCCTCAAACCACAAGGCAAAGAGAAAAGAGAAGCCAAAACCCACAAGCCAAAAGAGAAAAAAAGAGAAACATATAGATGTGTCAGCTAATTTTAATGAGGAAAACAAATATATAAAAATGACTATATTAAAATATTTATTTTCTTTTTATAGTATTCATTAAAAATTCAGTGCTATTATCAGTTTATCCAAAAGTAAGCTTTCACATAAAATGCTAATTTTTAAAATCCCTGAAAATCATTTAAAAGTTTATTGTCAACATTCCCAATTTTTACTTATCATGTGAGGTAGCAAGCATATCATTGTAAATTGAAGGGTGAGATATATATTTATCTTTCATTTCACTTTATCGTATACTAGGCATTTACCATGTACGTTACTTTGGAGAAATACAAAATAAATAACATTTGTGCTGTCAACAAATTATGATCTAAAGCAGTTTTTGTTGAGAACAAGTGAAAATGGTCACATTGAAATGTCAAGTGTACATACACAAAATTGATGGGCTGGTAGTGTCCTGTGGGAGTGGAGGTTAATGAGAAGAGTCATTTGTGTCTGAGTAGGGTCATCTGGAAAGACTCTGCTGGGAAGGTGGCATTTGAGCTGGTCTTGGGATGGCTGGGCTGTCAGTAGTCAGGAGAGGATGTTGCAGGTGGTGGGTAAGTTGGATTGTCTCACTGCAGTAAAAAGTATCAAGATGTCTTTGAGCCGAACAGTGGACATATGGGTGTGGAGTTTGAAAGCACTTCAAACATGGGTGAACATCAGTGCTTGCAGGCTGGAGCACTGCAGTGACTCAGACCCCAGAGTTTCACAGCTTCCCCTAGCACGCACCCATTCTGTTTCAGAGCAACGCGTGAGTCATCACAGGGAACAGTTGGCCATGTTGTCACCAGTACACTCCAAAGCAATTACAGAATATTTATGCCTGTTAGCAAAGGCAGATCAGTTGTGGGGGCTCAGGATCCACTCCTGTGGAAAGGAATGAGCCTGAAGTCTGTTGGCCCCTTGAGCCTTTCTTACCAGGAAGGTAGCAAACTTGAGAGATGAGAATTGATATAAGAATACTAAGAAGTCATCAGTGCTTCCCTTTATGGAGTGTCCTGTGCCCTTTTCAAAGAGTGAAGACATATTGTTTCATTGAAGTCATTCTTTCGCAGCCACCCTGCTGTCAGGAGTCCCAGTTTATGGGACAAAGACTTAGGAAGTTGAATTAGCCTTCCTGTGGTCATAAAGCCCCATTATCAGTTGGGATTTGAATCTAGCTGATTCTGACTCAAATTTCATTCTTGTTAAACATCACTGCTTCTCATGAGTAGCTAAGAGCCATAAGTATTCTTGTACGTGGGTCATGGGAGAAATTGCTCATATTGGCACCGTTCTTTAATGTTTTTAATGTGCCAAAATTATTGTCATTAATAGTGAGTTAAAAGAGCTTCTCCTAAGTGCCAAGTTTCTGTCTTATAATAACCCTGTCAGGCTGGGTTGAAGTTAACATTCAGAGAAAGCACTGGGCATGACCAAGTATGCAAGGTAATCCTATGAGGTTATTGGTGTCTTGGATCCTAACCGGAGACTCAGTCTACAAGTGGTTTTCATATTTTTCAAAACAAGAAAGCTATTCCTTCAAATAAAATATTATGGAGATGCCCAATATGTGATGAAACCAAAGATAATGAGGCTGCTGAGGCTGAGTTTGGGTTTTAGAAACTTGGAGACCCTGCTTATACAGATTCATCCTCCTCTACTTACTGACTGCTCCAAGGTGCCTCTGTAGAAATCTAGAGCTTCCAAGGATGAAGCTATAGATATCATGGGGCTTCCCTGGTAGTGGTAAAGAATTTGCCATCAACATAGGAGACCTGGGTTCTATCCCTGGGTGGAAAAGATCCCCTGGAGAAGAGAATGGCTACCCACCTCAGTATTCTTGCCTGGAGAATCCTATGGATGGAGGAGCCTGGCAAACTATGGTCCATGGGTCTCAAAGATTTAGACACAACTGAGCAACTAAGCACACGCACATATAGATATCATATCAGGAGCAAGAACTTCTGTCTCTTTCCTAAGGAGATATAGGCATCTTTATCTTGCATTTTAATTGTTATTACCAAGAAGACACAGAGTCTCGTATCATATTTCACAAGCTGAGATTCTAAGCTATTTTTTTTTTTAAGATTCTAGCTCTTTGAACAGACTCTTATGATTTCAATAACTTTAGATCATGAAATTTTTGCACCTTGTTTTATGTCCCTGAATTTGTTCCAATGTCTCCTATTTTATAGTCTATGGGAACTTGTATAGAATTTATATCCTACTGCTTTGTGAAAATTGTACAAATCTTAGTTATGTTGAATTGGCTCATAGTGGTCTTCAGGTCTTCTACTATATCCTTCTACTTTTCAATATATTCATTCTATTAATTTTTGAGAGTTCAATATTATAACTCCAACTGAAAATCTAAATTTATCTATTTAAAAATTAATTATATTGTGGAACTATGTGTGATTTTGTTCTGTATTTTTCAAGTCTCCTGAAAATGTATGATCATGAGTTCTTAATTTAAAAAAAGAAAAAAGAAAGAAAAAAGTTGAAAAGATTCTCTTTAACTTAAGTTGAAAAATAGCCTCCCTCTCTCTGTGTTAACCTTTTTATCCCTAAAATGAGGATAACAATGGTAACTGCCACTTTGGACTGCTTTGATAATTAAATTAATACTTTATATAGAGGACTGCTGCTGGGGCTGCTAAATCACTTCAGTCGTGTACAACTCTGTGCGACCCCATAGACGGCAGCCACCAGGTTCCCCTGTCCCTGGGATTCTCGAGGCAAGAACACTGGAGTGGATTGCCATTTCCTTCAATGCATGAAAGTGAAAAGTGAAAGTGAAGTCACTCAGTCATGTCTGACTCTTAGTGACCCCATGGACTGCAGCCTACCAGGCTCCTCCATCCATGGGATTCTCCAGGCAAGAGTACTGGAGTAGATTGCCAGTGCCTTCTTGAGGACTAAGAACAGTGAATGCCACATAAAAAGTGCTTGACAAATACTAGATAATATCATGCATTAAAAAGTCCTACAGGTTGTTTTTTTGTTTCAGTGAGTCAGTGTGACTCAGTGGATACACACATACATATCTCTTGATCTGATGCTGCACTGATCTAAAACATTATGTTAAAAATGAATCTTAGTCTTTCCTTTTCAGGAGCAACCATGCTTGAGTATGGACAGGAGTATTTGCTGCCACACTTTAGGATGGTCATTGAAAAATCAGAATGTATCTATAGGGGACATGGGATAATATACTGTGGGATAATGCGTAGGCTTCAGAACAGGAGTGAAAAATGTTTGAAATAAAATGATTGAACTGGAGAGGAGAGCAGATACTTAACTGGGGGTTATAATGAAACTTAAGTGACACCAGGACCAATAGGTGGAGACTAGAAGGAAGGCAGGAAATACTTAGTTAGTACCTATACTATGTTAATGGAATAGGGAATGGCAACTCACTCCAATATTCTTGCCTGGAAAATCCCATAGACAGAAGAGCCTGGTGGACTGCAGTCTGTGGGTTCTCAGAGAGTTGGATATGACTGAGAGACTGAGCATAATCTATTAAGCATATGCTTTCACTTATGACATTTAACTTTTATAAGTATCTAATAAAATCAGAATTATTGCCCTTATTTTACGTAGAAGGGAAGCTGGAGTTAAGGATCATTGCCTACTCAAGTCAGCTGGAGAAGCTAGGATTTCAGCCTAAGTCCCTTGGACTGCCAATTCCTGATGTTCTCTGCTGTATCCATTTCTATGAGTTGGAAATATCCAATTAGAGATAGGCTGCATATGTGTCTTGTTGTGTGCACAGAATGTTGTGGGTAGGTTTCTTCTCTTGATTTGAGTCCTCAGTATATGTCAAGACATTTCAGTATCAGTTTTAAGTTACATTTCATTGTCCATATTGATTTTTCTTCTACTTTTCTTTTTTTATTTGAGGTTTTCATTTTCAGGAAATCTGTCAGGTTGCCACTGAGTTCCACTTAGATGTCTGTATTAATTTCATTGCAGGGCAAATTTGAAGACAGGGCAGTTACTAAGAGTTTTGTCTTTCTAGCCACTGACTTCACAGATGAGAATGAAACATTTAATAATGGCTTTGGCCATTAGGGCAACCATAATATGTTGGTGGAAATCCTCCAGGCCTCCTAGCAGTGAATAAAGACTATGAAATAAGCCCAGAATTTTGCCAGCTTTTCTAAGTGACCCCTTCTGTATTTGTTCCTTTGTTACCTGAATCTGCAAGTTGCCAAAACACCAGGGGCTTTCTGCTTTGTTCTGACTTCAATTTCCTCATCTGTATGATGAAGTCAGACTAAACATCCTTGAAAATTAATTCCCATAGCATTATTTGTGATCTGAGGATTAAACTAAAATGAATTTCCTGTTCTTCCTTTCTTCCCTCCTTTCTTGTTTTCTTTTTTCCTTTGGTTTGTTTATGTATTGACTTGGCAACTTATTTGATAAGACTTTAGTTTAAATTTAGAGGCATAATTTTTTAGTTGATAACCTCCAAGTGTGTAGTTCCTAAAGCAAGCTGATGCTCTGCAAAGAAAAGAGACAATTCTCACTTAAGCAAAACAGCAAAGTTACAGATCACAGCTATCATCACTAATTAGCTGTCCCAGATGGGGATCTGCCCCGCCCCAAAGTAAGAGCTGGATGGCTTCCTACAGATAACTGGAACGTAAATAACTTGCTCCACTGTCTGTCTCTAAGAACTATACGGTAGTCCTTCTCTTGTGAGAGATGTACAGTTGGTTCATTTTAGAACTGGGGGAAAAAGACTCTTGTAATTAGTTTAAATAGCACTTTTAGGTATAAAAACGTGTAGGTATTTTTTAGGCATATAAATACTATTGTAGAATGTTTAGATGATGTAAAAGACACAAATAAGAAATCATGTACCATTCTACTATTCAACTATGACTGCTGTTAATATATTGGTATATATCTTTCCACTCCTACTTTGATACCTATATATGAAGTATAAGTTTACACTGTTCATACTCTTTTGCAAGGTTTTTAACTTAACGCTCATCATAAAATTTTCTATGTCATTAATATTCTTTCAAATGACAAAAATATTCTGTCATTTTCGACTGATTGGTAGTATTCTGCTATTTGGATATTTCTTATTTTAACCACTTTTAATTTTTGATTTTTAAGTTGTTTTCATTTTTCAGTGTTATAAGCAACGTTATAATTATTTTTCTTATAGGTAAATCTTAGTATACATTCACATTTATTCCTTTGGGATAAAATCTTAGTTCTAAAGTTGCTGGGACAAAAGATAGGCAATTTTTAAGAACAAATCTCTTCAAAAAACAAGGAACACTTTGCATCCTCATGAGGATGAGGAATGTTGACATTTTCCTTACACCCTGGCCAATACTATATTATTATTTGTAAAAATTTTGCCAATATGCTTGGTAAAACTTATATATATACACATACATACACATGCACACACACATATATACAGTAATTAACCTCCAATTATAATAAATAAATGTATATAAAAATAAAAAAAAAAAAAAGAGAACAAAAATGCATATACATATATATTAAAATCTCTTTACTCATTTGAGAGGAAATTTTGTGTATGCTTTTGTTTTGTATTGGAAAATAGCCATACATACACATGTATCCATTCTCCTCCAAACTCTCCTCCCATCCAGGTTGTCACATAACATTGAACAATGTTCTCTTTGTTATGTTTATTAGCTTTTACAATTCTATCATAAAATGCCTCTTGCCCACCTTTTGATCTCTATAAACTCAGACATAATATAGTGAAAATATTGTCTCCCAATTTGTTATTGCCTTTTAATTGTACCTATTATATACTTAGCATAGAATTTAAGAGTGCAGATTCTATATTCAAACTGTCTCGGTGCAAATCTGGAACCCAGCCCTTTTGGCTATATGACCTCAAGTGAGTTCTTGAATACCTCAGGTCACTGGCCTATAAAATGGAGGTTATAATAGTATATACCTTATATGGGTGTAGAATTAAATGGAATGACACTTGAAGAGTGCTTAACATAATCTCTAGAAAGTCATGAGTACCAATAATTATGAAAAAAAATATTGTCATTAGGCATATTTGTGTTATTGGTTAGTCGATCAAACTCACATCTCTTATGTCTCCTGCGTTGGCACCTGGGTTGGGTTCTTTATCACTAACACCAGCTGGGAAGCCCATTGGTTAGCCAGGAGGGTACAAAATGAGACAGAAGCTTCACTTTATGACTTTCTTGCATTTACATTTTTTTTTTCAATTTCTCACAAAGATGCCACCATGTTTAAATTTGTAATAAGCAAATAATAAAATAGTTTCAAAGTACAGAAATCAAACCTCGACAGAAAACACAAGAAAAGCTAGATACATACAGAATTTACATTGAGATAGAAAATCTCAGGTGGATGGCAGGATGAATGCGTATTGCCAGAAAGCTCAGCAACGTGTGCTTGTATCCTTAGCCTTAAGTCAGTGTTAAAAATAGGTGAAGCGTACCTGTACTGTGTGTGTTCAATTGTGTCCAGATCTTTTGCAACCCCATGGACTGTGGCCCGCCAAGCCCCTCTGTCCATGAGATTTCTCAGGCAAGAATACTGGAGTGGGTTGCCATTTCCTTCTGCAGGGGATCTTCTTAATCCAGGGATTAAACCTGTGTCTCTTTGGTCTCCTGACAGGTGGATTCTTTACCAACTGTGCCACCTGGGAAACTATGCTACTGCTACTGCTGCTAAGTCACTTCAGTCGTGTCCGACTCTGTGTGACCCCATAGACGGCAGCCCACTAAGGCTCCCCCATCCATGGGATTTTCCAGGCAAGAACACTGGAGTGGGTTGTCTTTTCTTTCTCCAGTGCATGAAAGTGAAAAGTGAAAGTGAAGTTGCTCAGTCGTGTCGATCCTAGTGACTCCATGGACTGCAGCCTACCAGGCTCTTCCGTCCATGGGATTTTCCAGGCAAGAGTACTGGAGTGGGGTGCTATTGCCTTCTCCTGGGAAGCTATATGTTACTGCAAAAGACCCCTGCTGCAGAAGAGCTCAGAAAGGCTGTGAGATGAAGTCCTAGAGAAGCAGATGAATCTAACAAGTTCTTTGACTTCTCTATGCTGCCAACTGTTGAAGCTCATTCAGCTTGCATGTTTTATGATAAAAGATGTTGGCCCTGAGTGGAGAGACAGTCAGCCAAGATTTGGAAATTATTGTGACAGTTAAAGGAGGAAAGTGGATTAGCAATGAAACAATAAATGTTCTAAACAG
The DNA here is from genome assembly GCA_006410615.1 of Neotragus moschatus. Lineage (NCBI taxonomy): Eukaryota > Metazoa > Chordata > Mammalia > Artiodactyla > Bovidae > Neotragus > Neotragus moschatus. Next base: position 351,630 of record SJYA01002050.1, read on the forward strand.
TAAAAAGTCACTGATGCATAGATATCAAGTCAAGGCAGGGCAATTCTATAAAAGAGAGAATTAGCACAATTTAGAGTGTGTTGCATAGAGTGGCATTTGAGTTTTCAGAAGCATTTTAAAGTTCCCAGAGATGATAATGATATACCAGTAGAATTGCTTTTAAAAAGCCATGAAGTCTGAATTGTCTTTAATCAGTTTTAGGAATTCGATCACAAAAATGATCAAAGTGGCTGAATTGTTAGGTGGTATAAAAGGCTAATTTATTCCTAGGAATGCCTATTGGTATTTGAAACTTGACTTAATAGTATCGATTCCTTATATTTGACTAGCATCTGTATCTGAAAAACTCAGGGTCACAGTAATGCTAGTTTATGCCTCCAGTCTATGCAAGAAGTCAGTAAGTTCTTCTTTCTTAGATAAAGCTGTAGAAATGCAGAAATTATGTCATTTAGATTTAGATAATGGATGTGTCCATGGTGTTACCAGCAAGAACACCCACAATATTGCTTTAAACATAAGGAATTTGGCAGTGGCAGGTATGCTGGCTAGCTTTCTAACAATAGAACCAAGCCAGTGTGGCAATTTTTTTTTCTGGAAAGCTTTTTATTAATAGAGTTGCCAGTAAAGACACGCACATTTCCTACAATGGGTAACGTACAGAGCACAAGAAGAATGGTTTTTTTTTTTTTAGCTGGCTGGAAGGCAGATGCTATGTGAGTACAAAAAAATCCAAACTAGCTAGTTTTAAAAAATAATTAAAGAGCTCTTGTAAATCAGCTAAAAACATGTTTTCCAATTAAAATATGCACTTTAAACAGTCAAGTCATAAATGAAGCAACATAAATAAATATAGTCATATGAAAAGCTGAACAGTCTCATTAATAATAAAATTATTTTAATATAAAATTCCTTTTATAACTTTAAAAATTGGCATTAAAATGATACAGTTACCTTTTGGCAAGGTCATGATGAAAATAATGTAAATTTTAGAAAGTAAAGCATTTAAAGAGGGCAACATAGTAATATTATGTGAAAGATCTTAAAATAGATTTTCCTTTTAATTTAGCAATTTTATTTCTTGGAGTCTATTCTAGTTTTTTTTTTTTTTTTTAAATTATAGTTTCTTAGGTTCACACAGAAACAATCTCAAAGACAAAAATTCGAGTACAGTCATTTTAAGATAGCCAGTAAAGGATACACTAGCTACAGTGGGCTGCTGGAGCTTTATCCTGTGGGGAAACTCTTGGAAATTGTATAATATATGCCTCAGAACTATCTCACCTAAGGGGAGAGGGAGTTGTTGTGTTTATACATACACCAACTCTCAAAAGTCATTGGTGGAGAGCTGCTTCTGAGAAAGTTAATTCCCTAGATTTCCAGCCTGCTATGGACTTGAGTTGAAGGCCTTCCATAGTTCTGTAGAGAGCACTTATACATAAAATGCAGAGAGTAATTGTTGGAAACAGGTTATATGCTCCTAAGATATGGACAAGCCAGTGATGATGTCTGCTATATTAAGAAATGAACCAAATGACTTGCAAATATATAGATGCAAGTCTATTTATTATTTGTTGTTGTGGTTCAGTCTCTAAGTCACGTCTGACTCTGGGACCCCATGGACTGCAGCATGCCAGGCTTCCCTGTCCTTCACTGTATCTTGGAGTTTGCTTTTAAATTTATGTCCATTGAGTTGGTGATGCTTTCTGACCATCTCATCCTCTGCTGCCCTGCCCCCTTCTCCTTTTGCCTTCAATCTTTCCCAGCATGAGGGCCTTTTCCAGTGGTTGGTCCTTCTTTATGGTCCAACTCTCATATCCGCACATGACTACTGGAAAAACCATAGCTTTGACTATATGGGCCTTTTTTTGGGGGGGGGGGCCTTTGTTAAAAAGTGATGTCTCCGCTTTTGAATATGCCATCTAAGTTTGTCATAGCTTTCCTTCCAAGGAGCCAAGTGCCTTTTAATTTCATGGCTGCAGTCATTTTGGAGCCCAAGAAAATAAAAATCTGTCACTGTTATTTACTATATTATTATATAGACATATATTTAATCACTAAAACATATGTTGTAGAATAGCAATTGACGTGACAGTGCCTTATTCAGGGAAGTAGACAGATTACAAAGCAGCATTTATAGAATCAGCATAGTTTAGTTTGAAAAAGGGACACATCATTTAAAAAAAATTTGCAAGGATACAAAGTAAGATATTAATAGTAACTTTCTCTGGTTACTGTGATAGTGAATGCACTTTTCTCTATCTTCCTCTTCTTCCCTTTTTAAAAAATAATTGTACTATGAAACATATATTGCTTCTACAATAACAAAAGAATAACTTGTAAATTTAGAATTGAGTTATGAATGAGTTAAAAAAATGATGAAAAGCCCTTCACTAAGTCCAGAAAATTAAATTTTAAAGGAATGAATTACTGTTTACTTTCTTGAACTCAGTTACGATTATTTCCACAAATGTAACCTTTTTTCCTTTGCAGTCTGGCTGGTCATGCCTGTCAATTAACAGATATGGTGCATGAAAACAGGCTGGATTTCATCTTGTGCACTTCAAAATCAGCATTGCTTATTTAATTTATTATGTTGACAATAAAAAATTTGAATTCTACTTACAGATGTTCAAATCTGGGCACAGAGAATAACATTAAAAAACAAAAGTAATTTGACAAGAAATAACTCAGAATAAAAGATAATGTTGAGAAGTGAAAAATCTCTCAATGTACTTCAAAAGATAGAGGTGCTAGACTGTAAAATTCTTTCTTGGGAGGAATTTATACCTTTCCAGTCTGAGGTACTAATAAGCAAGTTCTTATTTGCCCTTTACTAAGGCTAGTTTAGGGCAAATTTTTCCTTTTTCACAGCCTGAGAGTGCTAGTCAAGAGATGCTAGTATAAATCTAATTAAATGTCAAATAAGTCAGTTGTCTGTGCTGTGCTTAATTGCTCAGCCGTGTCTGAGTTTTTGCAAATTCATGGACTAATGCCTGCCATTCTCCAGGCAAGAATGCTGAAGTGAGTTGCCATGCCCTCCTCCAGGGGATCTTCCCACCCCAGGGATCGAACCTGGGTCTCCAGCATTGCAGGCAGATTCTTTACTGTCTGAGCCACCAGGGAAAACCAATTGTCTAGCATACTGCTATATACACAGTAGGTCCTCAAGTACACTTATCTAATAAACTAATATTGGTTTTGGCAAAAGTCTGCTATAAATAGGATTTACTGAGTTGGATGGTTCATGTTAGTCAAAATTACCAGTTCATTTTTGTGTCAGTGTTTTTTTTTTTTTTCCAGAAAGAGAGTGGGAGATTGTTCTAATCTCTTTTAAGAGCTCATCAATAATGCACCAGATCAAAATTTAGAACAGGCTGTGTAACGATTGGCATATGGGGGATGAAGAAAATTAATTTGATACAAGAGAACAACCAGACAACTTTCTCTCAATAATCCTTCTACTTCTGTGAAGGGAAGATTTGGAAGGTGGTGAGAAGTGGTAAGAAGCAGATTTTTAAAACCTGCCTTAATTTTTTAGCCACATAAAGAGCAAATTGCTATGAATAAAATGTATGTTTTCCATCTTCCTCCATCTTTATAGTGAATAAGGTGTTCTTGATGTCAGCTTTTCAATTTTACTAAATGTATCCTCTCTCCTCCATTTTGGTGACTCTCTCGTGTTCAGGTTTTCTTCGTCTCTCTGTGGTTATTCAAGTGCCCCAGGCATTCTCTAATTCAAAGCTATTTTTCTTAATATCATTGTCAAGTTAATCTTGAACAGCACAATTCTTCAGCCTATTGTTTGGTAGCACTTCACATTTCATTTTGCATTGAAAGCATTTGCAATCATTTTGTTCGCTCTATATTTCAGAGATCAAGGCTAAATGTATGGGTGTCTGTGTTCAGAATATTAAGGCTGGAAGGACAGTGCTAGTACTGAAAAAACCCACATAAATGAAATGTCCAGTATCCTTTGGGCAGTACCTTAAAACATCAAGGTAAGTGAGACGAGATCCTTAAGGAAAAGCCCCACTGTTTTGCAGACTTTCTCTTGCTTGACCTGAAGTTTCACAGTCAGTTCAGTTTAGTCACTCAGCCATGTCCGACTTTTTGTGACTCCATGCCTGCAGCACATCAGGCTTCCCTGTCCATCACAGTATGACCATGCTAACCGCAGAGAGACCTCAAGTACTGATAACAGACTAAGAATCTTGGGTTTTACTACCAATCCCTTTTCACAGTAACCACAAGAGCTTGGGAGATGAAAGAATTCATTCAGTAATTCATTTATCCTAGTGCTCAGGACTGAGCGACTAAGCACAGCAGAGCACTCATTAGTGTTAGTCACTCAGTCATGCCTGACTCTTTGCAACGCTATGGACTATAACCCAGCAGACTTTGTCCATGGAGTTCTCCAGACCAGAAGACTGGAATGGGTAGCCATGCCCTTCTTCAGGGGATCTTTCCAGTCCAGGGATTGAACTCGGCTCTCCAGCATTGCAGGCGGATTCTTTACCATCTGAGCCACCAGGGAAGCCCACATGTCTATCGAGTATCTCCCTGTTCCAGCAATCTTATTAGTATTTAGTAGACTCTTAATAAAGATTAAGCAGAGAGTTTAAAGCTTATTTGCCCACTTCCTTCATTTTAGAAGGAGATCAATTTTGTGAACTTATTAAGGTCATATAACAACTACTAAAATAACTTTTATTTATAGAGAACATAGAAAGTGAAAGTGAAGTCACTCAGTCGTGTCCGACTCTGTGCTACCCCAGAGACTGCAGCCCACCAGGCTCCCCTGTCCCCGGGATTCTCCAGGCAAGAACACTGGAGTGGGTTGCCATTTCCTTTCCCAATGCATGAAAGTGAAAGTGAAGTCATTGAGTCCTGTCCAACTCTCAGCGACCCCATGGACTACAGCCCACCAGGCTCCTCTGTCCGTGGGATTTTCCAGGCAAGAGTACTGGAGTGGGGTGCCATTGAAGTTTCCTTCAATTCTCTGTCATAGGACTATTGTAATCTGTGATTATCTCTCCTTTAGAACCCTCTGCATGCATGCTTAGTTGTTCAGTCATGTTTGACTCTTTGTGACCCTGTAGACTCTAGCCTGCCAGGCTCCTCTGTCCTTGGGATTCTCCAGGTAAGAATACTGGAGTGGGTAGCCATTTCCCTTCTGCAGGAACTAGAACTCCTGCCTAACTTACCTGTTCCATTTCAACACTGAAAAAATTAAGGTTCAGAGAGATAAATAATTTGTTTAAGATTATGCAGCTAGTAAGAAGCCTAGTTAGAATTTAAATTAAAATGTTTGGGGATTCAATACTGTGTTAGTCCACTGAGGTTGCTATAACAAAATAACATAAACCGTGCAATGTAAACAACAGGCATTATCTGTCATAGTTCTGGAGGCTGGAGAGTCCAATATCAAGGTTTCAGTCAGTGTGATTCCCAGTGAGGACCCTCTTCCTGACTTGCAGATGGCTGTTTTCTAATGTGATATAGTGGGGAAGGGTGGAGGGGTGGGGGAGAGAATGAATCTGTGTCTCTTATAATAACATCGATCCTTTCCTGAGGGCTCGTCTTATAAATTACAGCCCAATGGCTCCATCTCCAGATACTGTCACATTGAACATTAGGGCATTAATGTGAATTTTGGGGATGCACAAATCAATCCATAGCAAATGCCACTGTTGTTTCTATGAGGTTGCCTTCTATGAGGTTAAGTTGCAGGAAAGAACACGCCTGTTTTAATATTTTGCCAATACTAGGCCCTGGATGAACTACTTGTGAGTCTAGGCCTAGATTCATTCTCTTTAATTAAGTCAGTTCCTAAAGTCTTTAGCTAAGACCTAGGAATTTTCTTTAACATACTTCTGTGAAGGAAGTTTTGATAAAGAAAGTCTGAATGAGTCCTTTTTCTTTCAGTTCTCTGAAAAGTTAAAGATTGTCCTAATGCAGTTTTTTTCTTCCAGCTAGTTATAACAGGAATATCCAAATGCAAACTCCTCTATTTGAGTTTTTGGTACAGCTTTTGTGTCTAATAATAAAAGCCAAGATTTATACTGTTGATTTGGCCATTGCCCACATACATCAAATGGACCAAGGGGGCATTTTCTATTAAATAAAGACTATGTTGGTTATAGTTTCCATTTCTTCCACACAGAGGTACAGGTAAAGGACAATTTAGATTTTTTTTTAAAGCTCCTGATGAGAGAATCATGAGTCTAAACTATTCCCAAAATATTGATCATGAATCTAAGTAAGGGACTCAGTTTTTTAAAAGAAAATTCCATTTTTCTCCCCAGATTTCCTTTGGAGGGCTTAGATTTCCCATTAATTTGTTTTAATTGTGAAAACACCTCTTTCTCTTAGGGTGTATGAAGATTATCTATCAGTACAAATAACATGAAGTGACAGATTATTTGAAATTGAAATGTTTTTACCCACAAGTTCTTGTAGCTTATGGCACTGTGTGTATATATATATAGGAAAAGGAAATGGCAACTCATTCCAGTATTCTTGCCTAGAGAATCCTGTGGACAGAGGAGCCTGGTGGACTGCCGTCCATAGGGTCGCACAGAGTCGGACACAACTGAAGCAACTTAGTATGCATGCATATTTTTTGTTTTGTTTTGTTTTTACTTTCTCAGTTCAGTTCAGTTGCTCAGTCGTGTCTGACTCTTTGCAACCCCATGAATTGCAGCACGCCAGGCCTCCCTGTCCATCACCAACTCCTGGAATTCACTCAGACTCATGTCCATCGAGTCGGTGATGCCATCCAGCCATCTCATCCTCCGTCGGCCCCTTCTCCTCCAGGCCCCTATCCCTCCCAGCATCAAAGTCTTTTCCAATGAGTCAACTCTTCGCATGAGGTGGCCAAAGTACTGGAGTTTGAGCTTTAGCATCATTCCTTCCAAAGAAATCCCAGGGCTGATCTCCTTCAGAATGGACTGGGTGGGTCTCCTTGCAGTCCAAGGGACTCTCAAGAGTCTTCTCCAACACCACACTTCAAAAGCATCAATTCTTTGGTGCTCAGCTTTCTTCACAGTGCAACTCTCACATCCATACATGACCAC
>SJYA01002050.1:359435-408077 GCA_006410615.1 Neotragus moschatus
ACTTTCTGCCATAAGGGTGATGTCATCCACATATCTGAGGTTATTGATATTTTTCCTGGCAATCTTGATTCCAGCCTGTGCTTATTCCAGCCCAGCATTTCTCATGATGTACTCTGCATAGAAGTTAAATAAGCAAGGTGACAATATACAGCCTTGACCTACTCCTTTTCCTATTTGGAACCAGTCTGTTGCTCCATGTCCAGTTCTAACTGTTGCTTCCTGGCCTGCATACAGGTTTCTCAAGAGGCAGGTCAGGTGGTCTGGTATTCCCATCTCTTTCAGAATTTTCCACAGTTTATTGTGATCCACACAACAATAATATCCAAAGGCTTTGGCATAGTCAATAAAGCAGAAATAGATGTTTTTCTGGAACTCTCTTGCTGTTAGTGGCATTTAATGTATTTATTTTGACTGTGTTGGATCTTTGTTGCTTTGCGCAGGCTTTCTCTATTTGAGCTGAGCAGGGGCTACTCTTCGTTGTGGCGCACTGGCTTCTCTTTGTGGTAGCTTCTCCTGTTGCACAGCGCAGGCTCTCAGTGCACGGGCTTCAGTTGTTGCAGGTCACAGGCTCAGTANCTTGCTGTTAGTGGCATTTAATGTATTTATTTTGACTGTGTTGGATCTTTGTTGCTTTGCGCAGGCTTTCTCTATTTGAGCTGAGCAGGGGCTACTCTTCGTTGTGGCGCACTGGCTTCTCTTTGTGGTAGCTTCTCCTGTTGCACAGCGCAGGCTCTCAGTGCACGGGCTTCAGTTGTTGCAGGTCACAGGCTCAGTAGTTGTGGCTCTCGGGCTCTAGAGTGCTGGGTCAGTGCTGGTGCAGGGGATTAGTTGCTTCACAGAAAGTGGAATCTTCCCAGACCTGGGATCGTACCTATGTCCCCTCAATTGGCAGACTGATTCTAATCCACTGTGCCATCAGGGAAGTCCTAGTGACTTATTTTTTTATATTTTTTGAAAAACATTTAGTTTCTATTGGAGTATAGGTGATTAACAGTGTTGTGTTGTACAGCCAAGTGATTCAGTTATACATGTATCTATTCATTTTCAAATTCTTTTCCCATTTAGATTATTATAAAATATTGAGCAGAGTGCACTACAGTAGGTCCTTGTTAGTTATCTTGTTTAAATATAGCAATGTGTATGTGTCAACCCCAAACTCTCATACTGTAAAGTAAAGAAGCACATATTAAAATCAGTTTAAGGAGGCATCCCTTCCCCCCAAATTCTATTTTATTTGTCTGGGCACCTAAGATCCAGTTGGGAAAAACTGTTACCTGTCTATGGATATGCTTAGACAGGCTTATAAATTTTTTTTTTTTGGAAAAATTAATTTATGTTGGGTAACATTCTAGAGTCCCTCATCAAAAGTCTAAATTTNTTTCAAATTCTTTTCCCATTTAGATTATTATAAAATATTGAGCAGAGTGCACTACAGTAGGTCCTTGTTGGTTATCTTGTTTAAATATAGCAATGTGTATGTGTCAACCCCAAGCTCTCATACTGTAAAGTAAAGAAGCACATATTAAAATCAATTTAAGGAGGCATCCCTTCCCCCCAAATTCTATTTTATTTGTCTGGGCACCTAAGATCCAGTGGGGAAAAACTGTTACCTGTCTATGGATATGCTTAGACAGGCTTATAAATTTNTACTGTAAAGTAAAGAAGCACATATTAAAATCAATTTAAGGAGGCATCCCTTCCCCCCAAATTCTATTTTATTTGTCTGGGCACCTAAGATCCAGTGGGGAAAAACTGTTACCTGTCTATGGATATGCTTAGACAGGCTTATAAATTTTTTTTTTTTTTGGAAAAATTAATTTATGTTGGGTAACATTCTAGAGTCCCTCATCAAAAGTCTAAATTTTCCAGGCCTTGAATGAGATAATGTTATACAGAATCCCACTGCTTATATAATATTATGTTTGAGAATGCTGTCTTCTTGTCCTGAAAAGATGAGTAGTATACACTTTCACACGTGAGAATGTAGAGCCATTCAGAATTGTTAGAGTTAATGCATTGTTGGAAACAGTTGTCTTTGTTTTTGTGCCAATTTTAATTGCCTATTTGAGCAGAAATGCACTTTGAGTTATTTTTAGTCCTGTACGTTAGATTTAGAATTCAATGGATTTACTTTTCACCAATACAAATAAAAAGCCTATAATACTGGCAGCAAGTAGAGGGTGCAACACTCTATTTTTAACCCTATATATTCCTCAAAATGATTCAGGGGGCTGATTTAAGAGCAACCAGTCAAGGAAACACAGTCTATGAAAGTACACTCCAAGGAAACACATTCCACTTCCTTAAGAAATCATCTGAACCCAGCACTTGTAAAATTTTAGCTTGATAAATATTTTCATTATTGTTAAATCTGGGAGGAGTTAAATATCTTTTTTTTTTTGGGAAAATGGCTATTGTCATCTGGCTAATCTCAGTATTTCTTTGCATGATAAAGGCTTCCCCTCCTGTGGTTGTCATAGTCTTTGCCTGTCAGATAGATTTAGACAGTTGTGGGCTGCAGTTAAAGACTGCCACCCTGCAGGATATTTCTTAGTACTTCATTTATATAATTCTTTCTTTTGTTTAAAAAAAATAAGTAAATGACTTGTCAGAGCAGATTCTCTCAACTGCTTCAATTCAACATTTATGCTCCAAAGAATTCTATTTTGTTGTTATTATTGTTGTGTTTGTTTGTTTGTTTTTGTTACCAAANATAATACTGGCAGCAAGTAGAGGGTGCAACACTCTATTTTTAACCCTATATATTCCTCAAAATGATTCATGGGGCTGATTTAAGAGCAACCAGTCAAGGAAACACAGTCTGTGAAAGTACACTCCAAGGAAACACATTCCACTTCCTTAAGAAATCATCCGAACCCAGCACTTGTAAAATTTTAGCTTGATAATATTTTCATTATTGTTAAATCTGGGAGGAGTTAAATACCTTTTTTTTGGGAAAATGGCTGTTGTCATCTGGCTAATCTCAGTATTTCTTTGCATGATAAAGGCTTCCCCTCCTGTGGTTGTCATAGTCTTTGCCTGTCAGATAGGTTTAGACAGTTGTGGGTTGCAGTTAAAGACTGCCACCCTGCAGGATATTTCTTAGTACTTCATTTATATAATTCTCTTTTGTTTAAAAAAAATAAGAAAATGACTTGTCAGAGCAGATTCTCTCAACTGCTTCAATTCAACATTTATGCTCCAAGGAATTCTATTNGTTTAGACAGTTGTGGGTTGCAGTTAAAGACTGCCACCCTGCAGGATATTTCTTAGTACTTCATTTATATAATTCTCTTTTGTTTAAAAAAAATAAGAAAATGACTTGTCAGAGCAGATTCTCTCAACTGCTTCAATTCAACATTTATGCTCCAAGGAATTCTATTTTGTTGTTATTATTGTTGTGTTTGTTTGTTTGTTTTTGTTACAAAAAAAAAAAAAAAAAAAAAGAGGGGTTTAGCTACAAATCTTGGGCACCTGGGAAGTTACTATGAGTGTGATTCACTAATGTAGTTGAGTGGCTAGACCATCACTATGCCACTGGAAATGGGTGGTTTTGATTACGTATATGGAACAAACACCAAAAGCTGTTGGAAAATTTTTCTTCTGGAGTGGTGCCATGAGGAGCTCCATGGACTTGCTCTCACATGAGACAACCACAACTGGTGAAAATTATTTTAAAAACAGCCGCTTATTCAAGAAAACTTTTGTAGGGACAGTCATAGTCTGTGGCACTTGAGCCATGGCATGGTTCCTCTCACACATTCCCCCAGCTGAGCTTGATGGTAGCTTCACTGGAAACAAGTATGACCAAGGAGATGAGACTAACAGGTTGCAGGCTCCCTTACTCCACCTAGTTCTTGCTCATAAGCCAGGGGTTCTAACTCAGGGGGCATGCTGAGACTACTAGAGCCCTGAGCACCTTTACCCTAGCTTGCTCACAGAGCAGAGGTTCCACACTAGGAGAATCAATACAGAGGCTACCTTCTCCACCTAAAACTCTGGTAAAGCACAAATGTCATTTAGGAGTAGGTGGCCATTGTTCCCGTTCCTAGCTCCAGAAAAATGGCCCAGAGATTTTGCCCAGTTTGAGACAAAGACCATAAGAATAGACAGTTAACTCTAAAACTCTCCCTAAAAGAGCTGCCTTTATTTGGAGCAGAAATTTGGGAATATGGTGAAGGATAGGGAAGCCTGGCATGCTGCACTCCATGGGGTCGCAAAGAGTCAGACACAACTGAGTGACTGAACAACAAAAGCCTAAAGTTACTCTAGAAAACAATGGATATTTTGATGATAAACAGTTAGAAAGTGGGTGGTTTCAGAAAATCAAAAAGCTAAGCTATGGTCCGACTAGTTTATCAGAGAGAACTGAGAAGAGGTATAACTGCCTCAAAAACTGTGGCTGAAAAATGCTCCAAATTTAATCAGATTAGACTGTAGACCAAGTTATACCCAGGGCATTGTTGAAAGCAATAATCATTTGGCAACTAGCAGGGCCAAAGATGGAGAAGGCAATGGCACCCCACTCCAGTACTCTTGCCTGGAAAATCCCATGGGAGGAGCCTGGTAGGCTGTAGTCCATGGGGTCGCTAAGACTCGGACTCGACTAAGCGACTTCACTTTCACTTTTCACTTTCACGCATTGGAGAAGGAAATGGCAACCCACTCCAGTGTTCTTGCCTGGAGAATCCCAAGGATAGGGGAGCCTGGTGGGCTGCCGTCTGTGGGGTCGCACAGAGTCGGACACGACTGAAGCGACTTAGCAGCAGCAGCAGCAGCAGGGTCAAAGAGCTGGATATAATGCCATTGGAGGCAAACAGCTTCACAAAGAGGTCAGGAAGCGAGACAGTCAAAGGAGACTGTGATAAAACCCACTGTTAACCTAGGGCAGATGTATTCATGCTCAAGGCTGTGTTCTCTGAGTAGTCACGGGGAGTCTTCAAACTGTGGAGAAGGAAATAGACATCATTCAATTAACTAGTTCAGTCAATTCATTACATAAGAAATAAGAAAATAACAAATCCTGGAAGCATGTGCTTGTGTATGGGGATATATTCAGTTTGTGTAATATTACTTAAAATGTCCAATTTTTAACCAAAAATTACATGACATGCAATGAAATAGGAATAAGAACAAAAGAAAACAAAAAGTAAAATGGCAGATGTAATTCCAACTATATCAGTAACAATAATAACATTGAATGGATTCAATAATACAATCATGAAAGCAAAGATTGTCAGACTTTGAAAAAAAATTGTCAGTACTTGAAAGTATTTGAAGAAAAAGATGCTACATGTGTGGTCTACAGAACACAGACTTAATCACAAAGGTATAAACTCATTGAAATTAACAGGATAGAAAAGATGCATTGGGCAAATAGCAACCATCGAAATCTGGAGTGATGATTATATTAGAATGAGATAAAATAGATTGTAAAACACAAATGTCCCCAGAGACAAAGAAGGATATAATACTAAATCTATATTTTATATCAATATATCAGGAGAATATACAATTATATGCATCTGTGAACAACAGAGCTCCAAAACACATAAAGTAAATACTGAAAGAGCTAAAGGGAGAAATAATAATTACATATGCATATTTAACAAGAATTTATAAATTAACTATAATAATAATATTTGGGGACTTCAGTGACTCCCTTTCAGTAATGCCTGAAAGAACTACAGTCAAGAGAAGTAGGAACTGTAATGAGAAAACTCGAGAGTCATACTATGTAGAAGCCTGTTAGTTCAGTTCAGTTCAGTTGCTCAGTCATGTCCTACTCTTTGCGACCCCATGACTCGCAGCACGCCAGGCCTCCCTGTCCATCACCAACTCCTGGAGTTCACTCAGACTCACGCCCATCGAGTCAGTGATGCCATCCAGCCATCTTATCCTCTGCCATCCCCTTCTCCTCCTGCCCCCAATCCCTCCCAGCATCAGAGTCTTCNGGCTGGATGGCATCACTGACTTGATGGGCGTGAGTTTGAGTGAACTCCGGGAGTTGGTGATGGACAGGGCGGCCTGGCATGCTTCGATTCATGCGGTCGCAAAGAGTCGAACACGACTGAACAACGGAACTGAACTGAACTGAAAGTCACTCAGTCTTGTCCGACTCTTTGCGACCCCATTGACTATATATAGCCCATGAAATTCTCCAGGCTGTATTGGAGCGGGTAGCCTTTCCTTTCTCCAGTGGATCTTCCCTGGGATTGAACCCAGGTGTACCACATTGCTGGAAGATTGGCACATAATAAATGTTATATACAATTTGTTTCAAAATCTGTTTTCTGAAACAACATGATCTGACCTATTTATCTATCATGATCTATTGAGAGACACTGGATTTGAATCCTTGTCCTGCCATTTGCATCGTAAGAATACTGTCTTGAGAGTAAATGAGTGAAGGGCTTTCCTGATGGTCCAGAGGTTAAGAATCAACTTTACAGTGCAGGGGACAGTGGCTCCACCCCTGGTCTGGGAAGATTCCACATGCCTTGGGGCAACTAATCCCAGCCGCCAGAACTACTGAAGCCTTTGCACCCTGCTGCTAAATCACTTCAGTTGTGTCTGACTCTGTGCGACCCCATAGATGGCAGCCCACCAGGCTCCCCCCGTCCCTGGGATTCTCCAGACAGGAGTANGCTCCACCCCTGGTCTGGGAAGATTCCACATGCCTTGGGGCAACTAATCCCAGCCGCCAGAACTACTGAAGCCTTTGCACCCTGCTGCTAAATCACTTCAGTTGTGTCTGACTCTGTGCGACCCCATAGATGGCAGCCCACCAGGCTCCCCCCGTCCCTGGGATTCTCCAGACAGGAGTACTGGAGTGGAGTGCCATTTCCTTCTCCAATGCATGAAAGTGAAAAGTGAAAGTGAAGTCGCTCAGTCGTGTCTGACCCTCAGCAACCCTATGGATGGCAGTCCCCCTGGCTCCCCCATCTCTGGGATTCTCCAGGCAGAGTGGGATGCCATCGCTTTCTGTGCACCCTAGATAGCATATTAAAAAGTAGAGACATTACCTTGCCAGCAAAGGTCCATCTAGTCAAAGCTATGGTTTTTCCAGTAGCATGTATGGATGTGAGAGTTGGACTATAAAGAAAGCTAAGCACCAGAGAATTGATGCTTTTGAACTGTGGTGTTGGAGAAGACTCTTGAAAGTCCCGTGGACTGCAAGGAGATCCAATCAGTCTCTCGTAAAGGAGGTCAGTCCTGGGTGTTCATTGGAAGGACTGATGCTGAAGCTGAAACTCCAATACTTTGCCACCTGATGTGAAAAACTGACTCATTTGAAAAGACCCTCATGAAAGAGTGAAGGTGAGAGGAGAAGGGGATGACAGAGGATGAGATGGCTGGATGGCATCATTGGCTCAATGGACATGAGTTTGAGTAAGCTCCAGGAGTTGGCGATGGACAGGAAGGCTTGGCATGCTACAGTCCATGGGGTCACAAAGAGTCAGACACGACTGAGTGACTGAACTGAAACTTAACTGAACTGCAATCCAGAGCCTGTGCTCCACAGGCTGCTGCAATGAGAAGCCCTCATACCTCGACGAGAGAGTATTCCCCACTTGCTGCAACTACAGAAAAGCCTGTGCACAGCAACAAAGACACAGCGTCAGTTCAGTTCAGTTACTCAGTCGTGTCCGACTCTTTGCGACCCCATGAATTGCAGCACACCAAGCCTCCCTGTCCATCACCAACTNACCAGGCTCCTCTGTCCATGGGATTCTCCAGGCAAGAATACTGGAGTGGGTTGCCCTTCCTTTCTCCAGGGGATCTTCCTAACCCAGGGATCAAATCTGTCTCCTGCACTGCAGGCAGATTCCTTACCGCTGAGCCACGTGGGAAGCATCCCAACCTGTGCCTCCATCCTGACATGGCCTTCTGTGTGCCTCCTCTGAGTCTGGGTATTCAGATTGCTCTCTCCTTTTTTCTTGGTAATAAAGTCATCAGCCATTAGATGTAAGGCTCCCTCTAATCAAGGATGACTACATTTTAACTTCAGTTCAGTTCAGTTGCTCAGTCGTGTCCGACTCTTTGCGACCCCATGAATCGCAGTACGCCAGGCCTTCCCGTCCATCACCAACTCCCAGAGTTCACTCAGATTCATGCCCATTGAGTCCGTGATGCCATCCAGCCATCTCATCCTCAGTCGTCCCCTTCTCCTCCTGCCCCCAATCCCTCCCAGCATCAGAGTCTTTTCCAATGAGTCAACTCTTCCCATGAGGTGGCCAAAGTACTGGAGCTTCAGCTTTAGCATCATTCCTTCCAAAGAAATCCCAGGGCTGATCTCCTTCAGAATGGACTGGTTGGATCTCCTTGCAGTCCAAGGGACTCTCAAGAGTCTTCTCCAATACCACAGTTCAAAAGCATCGATTCTTCAAGCTCAGCCTTCTTCACAGTCCAACTCTCACATCCATACATGACTACTGGAAAAACCATAGCCTTGACTAGACGGACCTTAGTGGGCAAAGTAATATCTCTGCTTTTGAATATGCTCTCTAGGTTGGTCATAACTTTCCTTCCAAGGAGTGTCTTTTTATTTTATGGTTGCAGTCACCATCTGCAGTCCAGGTGCAAATTTTGTTATTGTTTTTATCAATCACTAAGTCATGTCTGACTTTTTGTGATCCCATGGACTATAGCCAACCAGCATCTATCCATGGGATTTCCCAGGCAAGAATACTGGAGTACATTGCCATTTCCTTCTACAGGGGATCTTCCTGACTCAGGGATTGAACCTACGTCCATGATAACTCAGTTGGTAAAGAATCCACCTGCAGTGAAGGAGATCCCGGTTGGATTTCTGGGTCAGGAAGATACACTGGAGAAGGGATAGGCTACTCATTCCAGTATTCTTGGGTTTCCCTTGTGGCTCAGCTGGTAAAGAATCCGCCTGCAATGTGGGAGACTTGGGTTCAATCCCTGGGTTAGGAAGATCCCTTGAGACAGGAAAGGCTACTCACTCCAGTATTCTGGCCTGCAGAATTCCACGGACTGTATAGTCCATGGCATTGCAAAGAGTCGGATACGACTGAGAGATTTTCACTTTCACTTTTTCACTCCTACATTGGCAGGTGGATTCTTTATTGCTGGGCCACTAGGGAAGCCTGGGTGCACGTTTTAAGAATATATGTAACAAATACTTCAGTGTGAAGCATCTGTCTGTCAGGTTAGTGACCTTACGATAAGCAGAGGGAAGACAGGGAGTGGTTCTTAGCAGAAACACTTAAAATAGAGTCTGGAGATCATGTTTCCTGGGGCTGAAGACTCATTTAACTGACACGGGCTGAAGATTTTAGGAGGAACATGAGAGAATATTAACAGTGTAGGTGAGACACATGACATCTGCTTTGCTCAGCATTTTAGCCCTCACCCCAGGCTGGATGCCTGACATTTAAAATAGGATTAATAAACATTTTTTTGCATGAATGACTGTTTACATTGTTATAAAGTGGAAAAGGCCATGAAGCTTTGGATCAGCAAAATGAGCTGGATGTTTTAGAAATGTGATGAATAGTGGTAGAGGCACTGGAGTAAGAAAGATCAGGCATAGGGGCTCCCAGGTGGTCCAGTGGTTAAGACTCCAAGTTTCCAGTGCAGAGGGCTTGGATTTGTTCCCTAGCTGAGGAACTAAGATCCCACATGCTGGGGCAGATGAAAAGTAAAAAAAAAGAAAAAAAAAAAAACAAAAAACCAAGATCAGGTATAAAATGCTGAGAGCCTAAAACGAGGGTGGGGGCTTTTGTAAAAGTAAAGAATAAGTAGGTGTGAACTCTAGGGTAGGATTTGTGGCCAGGGTTTCTATATATGAGGGACTTCCCTATAGCTCAGATGGTAAGGAATCTGCCTGCAATGTAGGAGACCCAGGCTTGATCCCTAGGTCAGGAAGATCCCCTGGAGAAGGAAATGGTAATCCACTCCTGTATACTTGCCTGGAGAATCCCATGGAAAGAGGAGCCTGGCAGGCCACAGTCCATGGGGTCACAAAGAGTTGTACACGACTGTATGTGTATATACTAATTTATGAAGAGGGCCAAAGGAATAGAAAAATTAAAGGTTACTTCCATATATTAATTTATATTGAGGAATCTATGCTTAGAGGAACATTTCCATTAAATTTCCCAATGTTTAGACATGGAAGACCTTTGCTTTTTGTTTTTTCAAATTTTGAAAGTTGGGAAAATACATTTTCCCTCCTTTTCACACACTATCACCATTTTATTCTTGGCCTCTTCCCTCTCATTTGAATGGGACCTTCTGTCCTCTTCCTGAACTTCTCTCGGTAAACTGGAAAAGCAACACTTGCTCCTTGGAAGAAAAGCTATGGCCAACCTAGACAGCATATTAAAAAGCACAGACATTGCTTTACCACCAAAGATCTGTCTAGTCAAAGCTATGGTTTTCCCAGTAATCATGTATGGATGTGAGACTTGGACTATAAAGAAAGCTGAGCACCAAAGAACTGATGCTTTTGAACTGTGGTGTTGGAGAAGACTCTTCAGAGCCCCTTGGACTGCAGGGAAATCCAACCAGTCCATCCTAAAGGAAATCAGTCCTGAATATTCATTGGGAGGACTGATGCTGAAGCTGAAACTCCAATATTTGGCCACCTGTTGCAAAGAACTGATTCATTGGAAAAGATACCGATGCTGGGAAAGTGAAGGCAGGAGGAGAAGGGGATGACAGAGGATGAGGTGGTTGCACGGCACCACTGACGTGATGGAGATGAGTTTGAGTAAACTCCAGGAGTTGGTCATGGACAGGGAATCCTGGCGTGCTGCAGTCCATGGGGTCCCAAAGAGTCAGACATGACCGAGCGACTGAACCGAACTGAACTTAGTCTAGATTCCTCCAAAAAGCAGAGCCCAGACACAGGCTTCTGTAATGGTTATTTATTTTAGGGAGTGACCCTAAAGATTAGGATTAGGGGAAGGGGAAGAGTGATAGTGGGAAGTAGGATAGAAAGCCCCTTTAAGGAGGTGGTATCACTTGGTGTCTGCTGTGGACAACAGGGCCTTGATCTTGCTGGAGACTTTTTAAGTCATGTAGAATGCCTGTCAGAATTGCCTGTCTGTGAGACAGAAGAAAAAATTATTTATCAATAGGCTCCTTTACCCCCTTGATCAAGGCTTGCCTCAGAGCATATTAACTCTTTCTCACTGAGTTTTGCACATCAGAATAGGTGAGAGGGATCCTTCAGGTAGTGGAAGTTGTCAGTTTAAAGAAGTTCCAAGATAAAAATCAGAAATGATGTGCCACAGTTGAGGCATCATGAAATCAGATTAACCTAACCTACTCATAGCTGAGTGCCCAGAGTGCCCTAGCAACAACAGCTGGAGTGAAAATGTGGGTGAGAAGGATGTGAGCTGGGCAAGAGATGTGTCTGATACAGTTCGTGCCTTGAACTTGTGCCCTTAATTCAACCAGTTATCCTGATTAAATCATCACACAGCATTCAAAGCTGGTGACAACACTTAAAAAGATATCCGATATAAAATTAGGATAACCTGTTCTGTGGATATCAGTTTTGTCCTTAGCCATCCCAGAACTTGCTTAATGAATCTGTGAACAGAGAATCCAGGTAACAGGTGGAGGCAATGCTTGAATTTACCATTATAAGTGTCTTGTTTTTCAAGGCTTATCTAACTATAGCTTCTTCTCAATGGCCAGGATGCCAGTATCAGAGACCAATGCTAATTGATATGTTACTATTCCTCAAGGAAACTACCCAGCCCTTTGCTGACAGATTATATCAGACCCGTTCCACTTTGAAGGAGACCACAATTCATTGCTGTGGGAACGAATGCGTGCTCTGAATATGCTTTCACCTTCCAGGCCTATAGACCTGCCACCTTGGCCACTATATATGACCTTTACAATGCCATATTATGAGACAAGTCTTTGGTAAGTAGCTCAAATTATAGATGACTTTGCCTAGGCTGGGAAATTGCTGCTGGTTTATTTTGGCCAGTGAGTGAGTGTAATTCAGGGGGCTTTCACATGGTACTTGCTGCTGCTGCTGCTGCTGCTGTTAAGTCGCTTCAGTCGTGTCCGACTCTGTGCGACCCCATAGACGGCAGCCCAACAGGCTCCCCTGTCCCTGAGATTTTCCAGGCAAGAACACTGGATTGGGTTGACATTTCCTTTTCCATGGTACTTGCGACCACGTTTCTTATTTCTGTTTCAGGGAATCACTGTGAAAATTCTTCCAGTTGTTAAGAATACTAATACCAGTTATATACTCAGGAACTGGGGAAGTAACCACAGGGTGAGTCCATGGATTCTTAAGAGCCACTATGAGATGGACTTGGGGGGATTTGATTTATAATTTGGCCTCCATAAAGCACCTGATATAACAAAAGTCCATGTTTATGTTTCTGGTTCCAGATATTAGTAAAAGTTCAAACCCTGCAAAGATCTGTGTATTTTCCCTTCGCGGGGAATGGATATTATGATAAATATCTGTGAATCTTTGTGGGAGAAATGGGAGAATGTTTATTCTGTACTTGACTTGGTTCCAGACTTTTCTCCAGAGAACATGACCTCTACTGCAATCGATGGACTCTGGAGTGAGAATTTACTCAGATATAGGATGTAAGGGAGAAATCCTGACTTTTCATTGTAGCAGCTGACTTCAGCCTTCGACTTGTCAGTTCTTGACTTTATTTGATTAAACAAGTACACATAGACTTCCTGCCTCTTTTTTCATCCTAAGAACACCATAGTCTATCCCTTCTACCATGGACCCTCTGTTTATGAACTGACTGAGTTTGAGTTAATGGTTCTGTAAATTGCTTTCTAATTATGGTCACCTCTGATGTTCATTCATTCAACTGACAGTACTGGTGGAATATGGACTGTGTGCCAGCCGCTGTTCCGGATATTGAGGGTGCTGTCAGGAACCAAACAATAAAGTCCCGTCCTCACAGAGCTTACATTATAGTTGGACGTTCATATTGTCCAACAATCACTAAATATACTTAGAATTTGTTAGTGTGACTATAATTTGGTGGGAATAGTAAACATTTTAAATGCTGTTTAAGTATCAAATAGAGTGCTTTGAACTCACAATTTATAAATAGTAAAGAACTGCTGTAAGTTGTGAAGGTATTAGTTGTATTTAGTTATGTACTTCATATTTTTTCCTTTTCCACTTCTTGCAGACATTAGAACCATGTTTATGGTAACTGATATGCACAGATGTTGAAAATCCTAGACCATATCTATAGTGTTTATAATACATAAGTAGTATCATGTTGTTAAAAGGCAAAATAAAAATGTGTTTTTAAATTTTAGTGCTGGGTTTGAGCTGTGGTAGAAGATGTTGAATCTACAAACCACAGCTTCAGAGTATTGCCTGGAAAATACGCTTGGTTGACCTAGAAATTTAGGTTGGCACATTTGCATGTATAATATTTAAGAGGATATTAATGTATTATGCACACAGTAAATATCTACTCAGTAATATTAAAAATGAGTTATATATGTATCATACCAGAGTAGTGATGCTTAACTCGGAGAATGGACAGAATTAACTGAGAGTCTTAAACACCTTAAAAGCCTGTAATATGAATTCCAACCATACTGAAACTGGAGGCTCTGATTTTCTGTAGGTTTGTGGCAGAGTCTGGACGTCTGTATTTCTTAGTAGCTCCACAGGTGACTGGGGTGCCCAAGAAGCATGTATAAATAGTGTGCAAAAGCTACAGAAAGTCTGATTTTAATTCTGTGCAAAAGAACTCTCTTACAACTATTTTATCTGTCAAGAGTCGCATAAGTAGAATATCAAAATAAAATGGAGAAAGCTAGTACTAATATTCAGACATATGCTTATATACATATCATTATTGGCCAAAGTAAACTGTGCTAAACAATTTCTTTTTGTTTTCATCATGAACCAGATGTTTCCACCTCATATGATATTGTTTATATTAGTGTAAGTCTAAGACATCCCCATATTTCCTTCTAGACTACTTTTGCTATAAGTTCTACAGCAAAGGCAATACAACCGAGTGAGTTCAGATTACTTACACTTCCCATCTTTACCATCCACCTGTATTCTCATTGATATCTTTATTCATGTATATAAATGGGTATGGTTGTAATGCATATTCTTGGACATTATCTTTTTCTCTTGGTTTCTGTTTCTTTGTGGCGGTATCTCCACTGGAAAGCCACTGTGAGTCTCTTACCTGATGAATGCCGTGTTGTTCTATCCAAATCTCCCCCATTAGGACCAAGTTATTCTTTTTTTTTTTTTTTTTCCACCTGCAAGGATGTTGACTGCCCACAGGCCAGAGCTGAGTCACACTGTAAGGATGGCCTGTATCTGAAGGAGTGGCCTTGCCCAAGTTATGTCATCTCTCAGGCACATCCTCCATCCATTTGACTAGTCAATATAAGAGACAAAGGCCTGCCCCTCTTGCTTTAACACAGCTGTGCAAGGCCTGTCCTCCAGAGGTCTTGGAAGATCTGCAGGGGCCTTGGTTGCAATTACATTGCAGTTCAACTTTTCCTGCTGCCCAGTCCTGCTTCCGTCAGCCCCCACTGGTGTTGAACCCCAGGGAATTCCCCAGTAAACCTCCTGTAGTTGAATCTCTAGCTCCAAGTCTCTTTCCAGGGACCAGACCTAAGACAGGCATCTGTGATTAGTGAACATGCATGATGTAGGCCTGCACGCATTTCTCAGCCCTCTAAGGGCTTTTCTTGCAGATCTCTCGTTTTCTGAGTGTATGCTTAGGCCAGGTCACGGTCTTGTCACTGAAGGATCCTGGCCTTCCAGGAGACAACCGTGGTGTATTGCTACCTGAGACAGGGTGGTGTCACTTTTTCCATATCTAAAGTCATATTCTTTGATCAGCCTTATATATAATAATCATCTTGTGATCTCCACCTAATTGTTTCATCTATCTTCTAAGTCAGAACTCAGGCATGGTAAGACATCTATGTGACTTATTGAGCCATCTAAAACTCAGCTGAATATTACCTCATAGGGTTATCATCACAATTAAATGAAATATATTTAAATTTCTTAGATAGCATCTGTGCATGCACGCTAAGTTGCTTCAGTTGTGTCTGACTCTGCGAGCCTGTGGACTGTAACCCACCAGGCTCCTCTGTCCATGGGATTCTCCAGGCAAATATTTGGGAGCAGGTTGCCTTGCCCTCCTCCAGGGGATCTTCCTGACCCAGGGATCAAATGCACATCTCTTTATGTTTCCTGCACTGGTGGGTGGGTTCTTTACCACTTGTGACACCTGGGAAGACCCCAGCATAACATCTAGTAAGTACTTGAAAAATATTGCTTTTAATTATTTAAAATAATATCACTCACCATTACATAGATTTTAAAGTGTATTCAAGTTATCCAGATTCAGATCCCTCTGATACTGGTATGAAAAATGAAGATCGAGGGGAATTTATGTATGAAATTTTGGTTTTTGGTCAATAACCATCAAACCAACCTATATCCACCACCTCAAAGTCCAGCTGCCTGTCTGTGATCTTCAAAGTTTGCACAAAGATGGTTTTATTCCCTCCCTCCCCCCAATTAGTAGCATTTATGTTTATAAATCTTTCGAGGCAACAGAAGAAGCATCCAAATGACTGTTCTTTGAGTCTTTGACTCTCATTCATTCGTTCAACTAGTGTTCATTGGTCACTTAATCTGCACTAAGCTTTGAGTTAATAAAGCTCATATGTGCTATTTTATTTAATCTCCCAGGAAGAGAACTCCTGTGCTATCATCATTTCCTAATAGCTTAATTGAAATTTCTTTTCTAGAGGACTTTATAAAGCATTGCACATCTTGACACAATTTAAAAACAATTATGTGCAAAGGTAGGGTAACGAGTTTCATTTATTTTCAGTGAGCATCCTTCTGCTTAGAATTAAATAACAGGACTGATGCCAAGAGTGAACTGTGAAGAGGGCTATTTTAAAGATTTATCCATGTGTAGAAATATGGATCATCACATGAACATGAGATGATTTGGGTTTTGGGATCATGCAGGCCTTGCTGGTAGTGGTGGTTTAGTCACTAAGTTGTATCCAACTGTTTGCAGGTCCATGGACGGTAGCCAGAGAGGCTCCTCTGTCCGTGGGATTTCCCAGGCAAGAACAGTGGAATGGGTTGCCATTTCCTTCTCCAGGGGACGTCCTCAATCCAGGAATCGAACCCACGTCTCCTGCATTGCGGGCGATCCTCTGCACTGCGGGTGGATTCATTACTGACTGAGACACCAGGGAAGCCCCCATGCAGACCTTAGAAGAAATCAAACACTAACTATATAAGTTATATTGGCCTTTGCAGTCCTTGAAGATCATGTATAAATTAAACAAAATAACACAAGAATTACTACAGTGAATTTCCTGGAGAGGAGTACACCTTTAATAAAAGATGATAATGTTACTAGTAATAGTACTAGTAATAACAGTCATACTAATGATAGTTGCAATAAAGTCAGCAAAATAAAATCCAGTATAGCAGATGCCATTCAACAGCTATCACCTTTCATTTCCTTAACAGAACCCTCATTTTTGTACAAGTGCTAGACAGTTCTAGAACTGAGGGAAGTTAGCCTTTCCTACCCCACCAACTCATGAAGATAAGTCATAATTAGTCTGAAGAAGACATTAAGATCTCATTCCCCTTGAGCTGTTTTGCGTATGACTGTCTCAAGCTCTCTAGGACAGAAGGAAATTTTCTGAGGAGTTTTGGGAACTGTTTTTCATTCCTGATAAAAAGGAGAAAGGTGCACAGAAATATATCTTGTCATTATGGCCTCAACCCCTTCCTCCTCCCTTCCTTCTTCACTCCCGGACGGGTGATGCTCAGAAAGCTACGGTGACTCTGTGGTCACAGGCATAAGGAAGAGCAGCTACCCTTTAGAGGATGGCAGAGCAGAAAAATTGCAAAAGCAAAATCTCTTGAAGGTGCCTAAGCTATTGGTGTTGGATATTCTACTACTTGAAATCACGGTTGGCATTCACAAAATAGTCATCAGTAGGCACCTCTTGGCATGCTTCTTCATCTGTTGGCAATAAGGATTATGATAAGGAGAGAAATTAGTTCAAGATAGTCATCATAGGATATTGCAGTGATCATTGATATTGCAATGGCCATCTTCCTTATTAAGGTAATGTCTGAAGAACTACTGAAGCACTTTCTACCAGTTCTGTCTTTGGTAGGGGAAGTAGCGCAGCTGTATTCTGGGGTTTTCCCAATGTACTCTGGACTTTTGGAGGATCACATGTGGTCTCTTAAGTAATTTTGCATTTGTAGATCATGTCTGCCTGGAGTGGAAGAGGACTCTATGCAGGACCTGGGGTTTACACTGGAATAGGAATCAGAGGTGCTGAAGTCCAAGCATTATCTCCTTTCCCTGCTTTCTCCTCTCCTGGTTAATCTCTGCTGAGACTGGCTTGGTGACAGATGAGTGCTCTTTGATGGCTGGGACTGTCTTACAAAAGGGGGCTAGAACACAAATATTAGTGTTCCACTAGTTTTTCGGTACTACTCATTATGGGGCAGGGCCAGGCACTGCTTATACTATGTCACCAACACAGCTACTAAATGGGGGCTTTCTTTTGCTTCATCTTCTTTCCTCCAGCTTAAACTTATAGGCTGCAGAGAACAGTGATCTAAAATCCACAGGGAAACTACGAAATAACAGTATTGGAGAGTTTATAGAAATTCTCTGCTTATTGAGACCACAAGTCATAGAATGACTATCAATTAATTGGGGATGTTGTTGGGAGAGTGAATGTGGTTTACCACAATACATTATGGCTCAGATGGGGACATCACTTAGCTAGTGACAGTTCTGTCAAACAAAATCACATCAATGATTTATAAAAATCAACAAATGATTTGGAATTAATTGGAAGACTTGATGGATAATGCATTTCACATAGAAAACACTTCACTTTCAGCATAAAAGGAAATGTATATTAACTTTTTGAGTCACATTTATTTGTATGTTTACTATATTACTGTCATGGTTGGTATTTATTTGAAACATCACTTTTGCTTGCAGTTAAGTGAAAAAGTTGGCTTAAAACTCAACATTCAGAAAACGAAGATCATGGCATCTGGTCCTATCACTTCATGGGAAATAGGTGGGGAAACAGTGGAAATAGTGTCAGACTTTATTTTTGGGGGGCTCCAAAATCACTGCAGATGGTGACTGCAGCCATGAAATCAAAAGACGCTTACTCCTTGGAAGAAAAGTTGTGACCAACCTAGATAGCATATTGAAAAGCAGAGACATTACTTCGCCGACTAAGGTCCGTCTAGTCAAGGCTATGGTTTTTCCAGTGGTCATGTATGGATGTGAGAGTTGGACTGTGAAGAAAGCTGAGCGCTGAAGAATTGATGCTTGTGAACTGTGGTGTTGGAGAAGACTCTTGAGAGTCCCTTGGACTGCAAGGAGAGCCAACCAGTCCATTCTGAAGGAGATCAACCCTGGGATTTCTTTGGAAGGAATGATGCTCAAGCTGAAGCTCCAGTACTTTGGCCACCTCATGCGAAGAGTTGACTCATTGGAAAAGACTCTGATGCTGGGAGGGATTGGGGGCAGGAGGAGAAGGGGATGACAGAGCATGAGATGACTGGATGGCATCACTGACTCGATGGACCTGAGTCTGAGTGAACTCCGGGAGTTGGTGATGGACCGGGAGGCCTGGCGTGCTGCAATTCATGGGGTTGCAAAGAGTCAGACACGACTGAGCGACTGAACTGAACTGAACTGAAGTGCTTCTAACTGAGGGATTTTGATGGAGTGAAGGAAGAGCTGTTTCATCCAAGGATCAATATAAAGAGTTGACTCTTCAGTGGAAGTTTTAGTCTGGCGGCAGAGAGATAAAAGACATTCTACCAACACTGGTAAACTTCAGCATCTTTTGAAAATCTCCTTGGCACCACTCTCCTTGTTGTGCCTCTGTCAGGGCTATTTGAAGTTGTCTCTTGCTCAGTCCAACGTGAATGAGAAGACACAGAACCACATTTTTTTAATTAAATGTGAAGCCCAGACTTTGGTGCATTTCAACTGTGAAAAAAAGAGACAGGGAAATAATCCATGTCTCACTCGCCCTTTAATGAAAGACTTTCCATCACAAGTATTTCCTCCTTTGTAAGTAAGCTATACCTAGAATACTGAGACTAACAAGCCCAGTTTTCACTTGTTGGGAAAACATTACAGGCAGGTACATGGATCTTTAACATCACTTCATATTTTTTCAAAAAATAACCTCTCTGATGTTAATTATACTTTCATATGGGCTAATTATCATATTGAAGAGAAATATGGAAATGATGAAATAAAAATAAGTAAATTTCTTTAAGGCCATTCCTTTAAATAGGTACTGTGAACTGTCAGTTTTCATTTTTTATTCCACTGAGTCTTAGCTGTCCTTCATGGCTTCTTAAAGGGCACTGTGTAAAGGGAATTTCCACGGGGTGAGTCGGCAAGACTTCTATGACTATATCAGACATTGAGTCTTTGCTTCTTTTCTTTTTATATGTTGGGGTTCCACATGAGGTTAAACAATATTTTTCTTAATAATCAAATACAGGGGACCTCCCTGGTGGTCTATGGCTAAGACTCTGAACTCCCAATGTGGGACCCTGCATTCCATCCCTGGTCAGGGAACTAGATCCTACATGCCTCAAGTAAGAGCTCACATGCCACAGCTAAAGTCCTGCATGGTTTAACTAAGGCCTGGCACACTGGATACCTAACTAAATAAAAATTAGAAAATAATCATATACACATTCACACTCAGTAAAATACATCTATTTTAAATGTACAGTCTGTGGGTTTTGACAAATGTGTTTATCCATGGATATTAGCATTGTGTATAGTGTTTAGCTATTATAAGTAAAGTTATAGTGAATGTTTGTATAAAAGTTTTAAACTTGGGGGCTTTTTTCATTTTTCTTGGGTAAATGCTTAGGAATATAATGGCTGGGTAGCATAATTATAGATGTAATCCTATAAAGATTTGCTGAACTGTTTTCCGGAATGGTTGTACTATTTTGTACTTTTATATTCCTACCAGTTCTAGTTGTCCCAAATCCTCACCAAGACTTGATATAATGTCTTGTTAATTTTAGTCATTCTAGTGGATGTGTAGAGCTATTTTATTGTGGTTTTGTTTTCTCTGATGACCAATGATACTGAGCATCTTTTGATGGATTTAATGTTCATCTGTATTTCAAGTCTTACGAAGCACTTTTTTAAATCTTTCATCTACTTTTTAACTGAGTTGTTTTTCTTGTATAGAGTGGTGTGGGTTCTCTCTATATTTTGGATTTAAGTCTCTTGTTATATATGTATATATATAAAATATATTCCTCCATCTATGGTTGATATATAAAATATATTCCCCCGTCTATGGTTGATATATATAATATATTCCCCTATCTATTCCCCTGTCATTTTCTGAAAGATGACTTTTATAGAGCAGAGTTGTTTAATGTTGAAAATGTCTAGTTAATCTTTTTTTTTTTCTGGTTAATGTATTTTATTTTCTGAGAAATGTTTGCCTGCCCCAAGTTGGTGAAATTTTGGTTTTAATTTTAAGTCAATGATTTCCTTCAAGTTAATTTTAGGATGTTATGTTGGGTAAAGGTCAAGCTATTTTTTCCACATAGATACCCAGTTCTGCAGGACCATCCTTAACCGTGTATGTGGGGGTCTATTTTTTGGATTCTATTTTTTCCCTTTCATCTGCACATTCATTCTTTCACCAATCCCACATTCACATGAGTGCTGTAGTTTTATAGTCAGGATTTAAATTGAGTGTAGTCCTCCATGTTTATTATTTTTCAAAATTCATTTGACTGGTCTAGATTCTTTTTATCTCTATGTAGATTTTAGAATCAGCATGTCAATTTCTATGGAAAGCCTGCTAGAATTCTTACTGGGATTTTACCCCACCCATAAATAATTCGGTGCTTCCCTGGTGGCTCAGAGGTTAAAGCGTCTGCCTCCAATGCGGAAGACACGGGTTCGATCTCTGGGTCAGGAAGATCCGGAGAAGGAAATGGTAACCCACTCCAGTATTCTTGCCTGTAGAATCCCTTGGACGGAGAAGCCTGATAGGTTACAGTCCACGGGGTCGCAAGAGTCGGACACGACTGAGCGACTTCACCTTCACCTTCATAAATAATTATTTTACTTCCCACATATTTCTCCTTCTAATTACTACTGCTTGCTTTCTATAGATTCCAGTTCCTATACGGTATCATTTTCCTTCTGCTGGGAGATTTTCTTTTACTATTTTTCTTAGCACAGATCAACTGGTAATAAGTCCTACTGACTTCAATCTGTCTGTCAAAATCTTTATTTTTCTATTGAAGGATATGTTTTATACATGTATATCTTACAGTTTATGTTTATTTTTCAGATATAATGTCAACCATTCTTATTGATGCTGCCCTGTTTATAATGCTACTTTTTCTAAAGCTGCTTCTAATATTTCCCCCATTTTGTTCATTGAGAGCCTTGCAGCTATGGGTTTATAGTTTTTACTAAATATTGAAAATTTTCAAGTATTATTGCCTCAAATATTTTTCTTCATCTCCTTTCTTTTCTGAGACTCCAATTTCATTGCTGTTATACTGTTGATGTTCTCCCTCAGGTCACTGAGGATTTAACCATTTTTTTAACCTTAAATAATAATGCTTTAACTTGAATAGTTTCTATTTCTATGTATCCAGATTACTACGTTTATGTAGTCTCTAGTTTGATGTTAAGCCAATTGAGTATATTTTTTCAAATATTTTATTTTTCATCCCTAGGAATTCCATTTGGATCTTTTTTATGTCTTCTGTTTCTCCCCTGGTATGACAAGCAGTAACGTTACTTGCTAATCAATTTTATCCTTTCCAGTTTAATTTTTGAACTTTGTTATGGCAGGTTTGGGCTTGCTGTGTGGCTCAGCAGTGAAGAGCCTGCCTGCAGTGCAGAAGAGGCAGGCGACACGGGCTTGACCCCTGGGTCAGGTAGATACTCTGGAGGAAGGCATGCAACCCACTTCGGTGTTCTTGCCTGGAGAATCCCGTGGACAGAGGAGCCTGGCAGGCTACAGTCCACAGGTCACACAGAGCTGGACACAACTGAAGTGCCTGGGCATGAGCACGATGGCAGGTTGGGGCTTCCCAGGTGGTGTTAGTGGTAAAGAACCTGTCTGTCAGTGCAGGAGATGTAAGAGACACAGGTTCAGTCCCGGGGTTGGGAAGATCCCCTGGAGGAGAGCATGGCAACCCACTCCAGTATGCTTGCCTGGAGCATCCCATAGACGGCGGAGCCTGGCGGGCTATGGTCCATAGGGTCACACAGAGTTGGACACAACTGAAGCAACTTAGCACGCATGCATGTATGGCAGGTTTATAGAAAGGACAGTTTATTCTAAGGGTAGTTTAGTCCTAATACTTAAGGGTGAATTTTCTGGGGTCTTCACTATGTGCTCTGTGTGTTCAATGAGGAATTCCCACTCTGACTGCTGGAAACTCAAATGTGCTGTACCCCTATGTGAGCTTTGGGAATGAATGAGCCGCAGTTTCCTGGTGCTTCTTCCTTCTCTGGTCATTGTTCTGTGCTCAGCATTATGAAAGAGCAGTGTACACCATTGCAGATTAGCAGTAAGCCAAATTTTCCAGGGGACTAGTCTGCAGTGTCTGGCAGTCATTCTTTATGAAGCAGTCTCTTGACTGGTACTCTGCTTCATACATTTCAGCCAGCTTTACCCTACAACTTGGATTTCTGTCTCTTCATCTCAATGAGAATGCAGAATTCTTTTAAAATTTCTCTTCCCTGAGAAACAGAAAGTGTTTCCTTCCCTATAAGAACAGAAAGTGCCTATAGGCAGAAAGCCTAGATGATTCTAGGATTCATTCATCTTATTTTCCTTTATTTTGTGACTGCAAAATTCTGTCCTTGTTTTGCTATATTGAAATATGTATATTTTGTCTAATTTTCTGGCTGCTTATGGCAAGAGGACAAGTCCTGTACCAGTTAATCATTGTGACAAGAAACAATATCTCTAATTTTTAAGGGCATTTCTCCAACTGAAATTATCTGAAAACCATCCCTATATATCTGTTTCTAAACCATATACACATAAATACTAGGTTGAATTACATAAATAAACAGAATTATGTAAAGAAAACATAATGTTTTTAAAGAGGTAGTTTGAACTGTAAACAAGTCATTGCCATATGTCCAGATATTCTAGAAAAGAAAGTTTTGAATATATCCTGCTTTTGGATCACCATATCACAATCCTGGTTCTATCACATCATATGCCTATAATCTGAGAAGGATTTATGTAATAAAGAAGACATTATGAAGCAAAAAGATTTGGAGGTAAAGAACCACCCAGAAATAAACTCAAAAGCCATGTGTGTGTGTGGTGGGGATTGAGCGCTAAGGGAAGGTGTTGCATATCTGGTAGCATCTGGAGTTACTGTGCAGAATTAGTTAAGTATTCTGGGAACTGAACATTAGTGGGGCTATCTTGAGAGTAAAATCCATTAATGAATTTGCTTTTGGACTGTTTGTTCTATAATTTTAAGTGATTCTGTCAGTTGGAAACTCATTTGGAGATGTAGTTGACCTTTAGTAAACCTCAGTGTACTCACTAATGTATCAAAAGAATTACTGGTAATACATCCTGATGATAGATTAACACCAGAATATGCCACTGGAGTAGAGCTTCCATACTATATTCCTCCAAAGGACTGTCTAGGGAATGATAGTTCCCAAAGATGGTTCTACTTAATTAGCCTGGAAAGTGCAATGATATCATGAACTGTTTTACCTCTTTAGATATACGATCATTCCGAGATAGGTCTAGCATGGAGACGGCATCCCTTGTGGCTCAGCTGGTAAAGAATCCACCTGAGAGGCAGGAGACTTGGGTTCAATCCCTGGGTTGGGAAGATCCCCTGGAGAAGGGGAGGCTACTCACTTCAGTATTCCAGNTGATGATAGATTAACACCAGAATATGCCACTGGAGTAGAGCTTCCATACTATATTCCTCCAAAGGACTGTCTAGGGAATGATAGTTCCCAAAGATGGTTCTACTTAATTAGCCTGGAAAGTGCAATGATATCATGAACTGTTTTACCTCTTTAGATATACGATCATTCCGAGATAGGTCTAGCATGGAGACGGCATCCCTTGTGGCTCAGCTGGTAAAGAATCCACCTGAGAGGCAGGAGACTTGGGTTCAATCCCTGGGTTGGGAAGATCCCCTGGAGAAGGGGAGGCTACTCACTTCAGTATTCCAGCCTGGAGAATTCCATGGACTGTATAGTCCATGGGGTTGCAAAGAGTCGGACACGACTGAGCGACTTTCACTTCCACTAGCATGGAGAAGTTGATCCCTGTGTCTCCTAGAGAGAGACTGTTCTGTTCTCTAGAATTTTCCTACAGAAAACTTTCCATTTTGGAGTTTCTTAGTTTTGTATGTTCTCAGTAATCAGTTTGAATATATTCTATGCCTAGAATTAGATTGCAAGCATATATCAGAGATGCTGTTAAGTAGCTGTTTTTAATGGAGCCTGGCCGGGCAAACACATATATCGGAGATGGTGCGGACTGTTACTTTCATTTTCTTTCTTAGCGTGGAGTGGAGAGGTAGGACTGAGAAAATAATTTGAGAGTCAAGACTGTGGGTAATGAGCAGATTTCATTTTGTGCATTATTTCTGAGAATATGGTAGCAGTTACCTAAAAGATTGTTTTGAGAAAGATTCTGAGGCAATAGTCAGGTGCTGCAGGAAGGTATGCCATGATCAATTAACGGTGACTGCTCTCAAAGTCTGGGTAGAAGAGAAAGTGGAAGCACTATTTTCTTTTTGGCATCCCTTGCAAGTGGAAACTAAGATTGCTATAGATTATATTTTCAGAAAAGAGAAGCCGGGGCCCCTCAGGTACAGAGTGAGACTGCAGTGCTATACTGCGATGTGCTTGAAAGTTAAGCTCTAAAATTTCAGTATGGGCTGGGTAAGGAAGGTGATATATGTGTAATAGTGAGTGAAGATTAGAGAGAGTATGAATGGCTTTATTGAATGGAAAATATCAGAGTGAATTTTAGGTTTCCTTGGAGATGATTTTTATGCATAGAAAAGGCTATTTTTGGTTATTTTAAAGTAATATTCTATGTATTCAACTGATAAATTCAGAAACTTTGTGTTTCTTTTAGTCTTGGTTCATCTTATTTTTCTATTTTTAAGTAGAGCAAATTTTGATGATTATTTTGACTAGTTTGGTTTAATTTACAAACTTGGTCTATTAAGTTGCTTCAAATCTTTTAAACTTCATTTAACCTATTTCTTTTTTAAATAGTTCAAAGGTACAACTAATAGTCAAAATCATCCCCAATACTTAAACATTTCCAGAAAATCTAATACATTCCGTGTGGTGAATCAAAAAGTATTTATC
This sequence comes from Neotragus moschatus, assembly GCA_006410615.1. Classification (NCBI taxonomy): domain Eukaryota; kingdom Metazoa; phylum Chordata; class Mammalia; order Artiodactyla; family Bovidae; genus Neotragus; species Neotragus moschatus. Next base: position 384,899 of record SJYA01002050.1, read on the forward strand.
AAGATTAAATACCATTATATTTTTCAAACAGAAAAAGTTTAAAAATAGTCGCTCAGTGAACACAAAGCTAATCTGTTAGATCCTTTGAAGTGTAAATTATTTTAAATATTAGAGTTAATTTAAATATAAAATGCAGACTCCTAAGTTCAAATTAAGTCATCTTGTAACCTCTTTGTTTTAAAAACAGATAAAGATTGTTTGCTTTAATATAGAATTAAAAAAAAATCTCCATATAAAAACCCAATAGAAGACAGATATTAAATCTTTCATGAGATAGCAAGGTATAAAGTAGGAAAGAGAGTTATCCCAGGATTCCAAAGGTCCATGGAAAACTCTAGATTTCCATGAAATATATTTTTCAAAAATTACTTCTGTTGCAAACTTGGGCTATAATTATTCAAAACAAAGAAGGTTCCTAGCTTCTGGGATTCTCACTTTTTTTTCCAAAGTGAGGTAAGAATCATTATAACACAGAAGTAACCATTTAAAGCATGACAATTAGTGGCATTTAACATGTTCACAATGTCATACAATCATCACCTTGACTCATTATCAAAATTTTTTCGTCACCCAAAAAGGCAACCTTGTACCCATTGATCAGTCATTCCCTAGCCCTTTCCCAGGTGGCACTAATAGTAAAGAACCTGCCTGCGAGTGGAGGAGACATGAGATGAGGGTTTGATCCCCAGGTCGGAAAGAGCCCCTGAAGGACATGACAAACCATTCCAGTATTCTTGCCTGGAGGATCCCATGGACAGAAGAGTATACAGAAGAGTATCCTACAGTCCATAGGATTGCAGAGTTGGACACGACTGAAGCAATTTACCATGCTTGCATGTATCAGCCCTTGACATCTACTATTCTGCCTTCTGTCTCTATGGATTTACCTATTCTGAATATTTCTTATAAATTATGGCCTTTTATGTCTGGCTTCCTTAAACTAGCATAATATCTTCAGGGTTCATTCATGGTGTAGTAGGCATCGATACTTCGTTCCTTTTTATGGCTGACTAATATTCCATTGTATAGATGCACCGTGTTTTGTTTATCCTGTCTAAGAACTGATGGGCATTTGGGCTATTTTTACTTTTTGGCTATTGTGTACAATAGTGCTTCTATGAACAGTCATGTACAAGTTTTTATTTAAATACCTGTTTTCAACTCTTCATTTTGAGGAGCTAAGAAACTTACTCACATTTAACAGCCAATACTGGAATTGGGATATGAATCTGGACTTCATGGTCTAAAAGGTATGTTTTTTTGCAGGAGAGAGCAATATTTTCCAGGGGAAAAAAAGAGCCAAGGAGATAGTCCTTTTTTTTTTTTTTTTTTTTTTTGCAAAAGGATCTGAAACTACCATTTTCCTTTCATAGACGAATTAGATGGAATTGGATTATTCCTCCATTCTAAAGTAGTCTATAATTAGAGAGGGATAGAAAAGACTTAGAGAAGAAAGGGATATGATTGATTATAAATTATCCCTATATTTACATATGGACACTGTTTCTCCTACTTTCTTTCAATTTAAGTCAGAGGGCTTCTGCTTTATAAATATTATTTACCAATATATCAGTTAACTATTATCTGGAGGAAAAAGTCTCTGAGAGCAAGCAGCACCATGCTTTGTCAGTGTCCTTTTGTAAATGATTCCCTCTAGTGGCTTGAAATTTTTGTCACTTTGTTGACAAGATTTCTGTCTTGAAAAACGTAAGCAAGAGAGACCCAGTATATTTGTTACTGATAGTAATCAAAATCACAGCAGCAAAGCAATAATCCTGAAGGTTTCTGACATCACATACAGGAAGCCAGAGTGATCTTTTGAAATATTTATCACATCAAGCTAGGTCCTGACTTTCCATTCCAATTAGAATAAACTCCAAACTCTTTTCCGTGCCTTATAAAACCATAATGACTTGAAGCCTGCCTGTTGCTCGGTGCTCTTGCTGGAATGCCAGCCATCGGGGTTCAGGAACTTCTGAGTCTGTGTCATTGTGTTGTCTCCAGCGCCGGAATAATGCCTGGCAAACGGCTGGTGCCATTAGAAGCACGTGAATGGCCAAGTGAATGCCTTCTCCTTCTACTCTCTTGGTCTGATCTCCTCTCTCTTCTCAATACCTTGAGCACATCAAACTCCTTGTTGAATCATGGCCTTGGCATTTGCAGTCCCCAGTTAGCTGGAATTTTCTCCTCCAGATCACTGCATGTAGAGGAAAATTCTTCACACCCCTCAGGTCCCAGGCACCATGAGGAGATTATGTGAAGGAGATCCCTGCCTTTTTCATTATATCCTGTCACATCCTTCTGTATGTTTCCTTCACAGTCACGGTTTGCAAAAGCTTATTGATATATTTGCTTGTTTCTTGTTTATTTCCCTCAAGATAGCAAAATGTCAAGGTCCAAGTCTTGCCTATTCCTTAGAGTATATTAAATACATAAGGCAGTGTGTACTATGTGGTGGTCCCTCTTTTGTTATAAATGCATTGAATAAGTGAACCAATAGCCTAACACTGGGGAATTTTCAAAGTAAGTTCAAGTTGATTGACTGTAATAATCTTCAACAATCTCAGTGACCCTGATTTTATCAGAAGTCCACTTAGGATTATTACATTTAGGGGAAGAATAGAGCAGAGTCACTTAGCCCTGTGGCTTTCCTTTGGAACAACACTGGGATGGATCACTTAGCTGACTTGTCATAGGTTGGACAAGGGGGTGAAGTTTTGAATGATTTCACATATCCCTTGGCAATGTATGACTTCTATGCTGTACTGTGAGAAAGGCCTAACTACGCCTTATGGCCTTCGGCACACTAATTTTCAGTGGTGAACTCAACTGATGGACCCCAGGAAAGGACTAGATATTCTTACAGCTCTATCAGAGAGCAAAGCAGTTTAAATGCAAAGAGCCCAAACTTTGGAGTTGGAACTTGATTTGAATTTTAGCTCAGATACTGAATAGTAGTATAACCCAAGGCAAGTGATTTAACCTCTCTGAACCTCAGTGTGTCTTTATCTAAAATGCATGAAGAATAATGGATGCCACACAGAGTTGTAGAATAATGCAGCTGAGACTAAGGTAAAGGTCCCCTCATATTTACTGAGATGCTTAACTGTTTATGTAAGGGAAAGGTACATTCCAAAGGGAACAGGCTGTGAAAAGGCTCTGAGACAGGAGAGAGACTATGTCCCATCTGAAACACTGCAAGATGGTGATACATGATCTGAGTCAGTGAGCAAAAAGGAGGCCAATGGGAGATGATGCTGGAGAGGCAGGAGAAGTGAAACATGCAGGGACTTAGAGCAATGGGAAATCAGAAAACAGTTTCAAGCAGGGAGTAATGCAATTCACATTTCACTTTGTCTTTGTTTTAATGTTTCGGCCATGCCATGGGGATCTTAGCTCCCCAACCAGGGACCAAACCTGTGGCCCCTGACGTGGAAGCTTGGAATCTTGAGCATCAGAGTGTCAGGGAAGTCCCTCACTTTGTTTTTGATGTGTAACACACTAAATGTTTCATGATTCGTGAACTACTGGGTTAAATTTTGAATTCAGATCTGCTGACTTCAGAGTTTCACCTTTTCCCCATAAACCACTCTAGCATTCTCAACAGGTCCACATCTGTCCTTTAATAAGGGCTTTAAATGTCAAATCCACTATCTGTGTGACCTCTGGTAAATTATTTATCTTTGCTATAGGCCATTGCTCACATCTCTAAGACTGTTACTATGTGTGTGCTCAGTAGTGTCCAGCTCTTTGTAGCCCCATGGACTGTAGTGTGCCAGGCTCCTCTGTCCATGAAATTTTCCAGACAAGAATGGAAATTTTAGTATGAAATTTTGGAAATTTTAGTATGAGTCTCTCTTTGGGTTATTGTGAGGTTACAATAAGCTAAAGGGGCTTAGAGCTCTTAGAAAGAAAATAACGACATAAATTTAAGGAAGCTGGTGTTGTTTTTAATGTTATGGTTGAAAGGTGATGGATTTACACCGTGAATTCCCCCATATAATTTGCTTTGTAATGGCAAAATGAAATGGCCCTGAAGAAGTCTAGACATAGCTGGCCTCCCTGGTATTAGTAAAGCTGAATAATACAGTGGGGTTGCCTTTTCCTACTCTAGAGGATATTCTCAGCCCAAGGATCGAACCTGTATCTCCTGTGGTGGCAGGAGGATTCTTTATAACTAAGCCACCTGAGAAGCCCATGTTATGAAACTTAAATGAGCTGTAAATGTTTGGCACAAGGTACATACTAAATATCTATCTGCTACAACAATCATAATCATTATTTAGCCTTAGAGATAGGGTCAGGGTAAATATAAGATACTTTAGGAATCTAATGAGGAACTTGTTTTGTGAGAGGTGCTTCTTTCTGTGTCTCTCAGTTGAGTTCTACCAAACAAGCTGTTCATACAAGGCAGAAAGTCGAGAGACACATGTCCTAACCTCACCTCTGCTGAAAATTACTTTCATCTCATTGGACCAGTTATTTATCTCTGATTCTCAGTTTCTCCATCTGTAATGGGAATTGGAAATTTTAGTATGAGTCTCTCTTTGGGTTACTGTGAGGTCAAAATAAGCTAAAGGGGCTTAGAGCTCTTAGAAAGAAAAGAACAACATAAATTTAAGGAAGCTGGTGTTGTTTTTAATGTTGTGGTTGAAAGGTGATGGATTTATACCGTGAATTCCCCTGTATAATTTGCTTTGTAATGGCAAAATGAAATGGCCCTGAAGAAGTATAGACATAGCTGGTCTCCCTGGTATTAGTAAAGCTGAAGAAATATCAATTAAGATAAATGCCCCAAGGCAAAAATGTCATTAGGTTTTAGATTCAGGAAGAATCTAAATATCTTCCTCAGAACTCAGATAGTCATTCATAAATTTCCTCCAGTGTGTTTCTGCGACTCAGAGGCAAGAATGCACTGTATCCATTTTGTAAGATGAGCAGCTGACTTGCCTAGGGTCACACAGTAAATCAGCAGCGATTAGAATCTATTATTTCCTGATTTGGAGTTCAGAATCAGAACTTACTAGACTTAATTGATATCCCAGCTTGATTTTGGAATTCACTGGTCCTTTCTATCAAACTGTGTCACAAACTATCATGGCAGAATAATTCCGAGATTTCTTCCCACTTAACCTGTCAGTCACAGCCATCTATGTGCTGTGCTGTGCTATTCTTAGTCACTCAGTCGTGTCCAACTCTTTGCAACCTCATGGACTGTAGCCCACCAGGCTCCTCTGTCCATGGAGATTCTCCAGGCAAGCATACTGGAGTGGGTTGCCATGCCTTCCCCAGGGGATCTTCCTGAACCAGGGATCTAACCCTCATCTTTTATGTCTCCTGCATTGCCAGGCAGGTTCTTTACCACTAGTGCCCCCTGGGAAGCCCACATATAATATATATGAAAGTGAAAGTCACTCAGTCGTGTCCGACTCTGCAACCCCATGGACTATACAGTTTGTGTATTTCTTCAGGCAAAAATACTGGAGTGGGTAGTCTTTCCCTTCTCCAGGGGATCTTCCCAACTCAGGGATCAAACTCAGGTCTCCCACATTGCAGGTGGATTCTTTACCAGCTGAACCACGAGGAAAGCTCAGGGATATGGCATTGAGTAGCCTATCCTTTCTCCAAGGGATCCTCCAAACCCAGGAATTGAACTGGGGTCTCCTGCATTGCAGGCGGATTCTTTACCAGCTAAGCTACCAGGGGAGCCCCTGGTAGGGGCTTATGTGATGAGCTTGTTATTTGCCAGTTATGCTGCTGTTTTTTAAGGATCTGCAAAAACTTGCCTCAGAGCAGGGCCAACTGAAGACCGAGTTGTGAAAGAGGCCAAGCTTGTTTTGTTATTCATCTCCTTGGACCAGTTATTTATCTCTGATTCTCAGTTTCTCCATCTGTAATAGGAATTGGAAATTTCCCATTCCCATTCCCAAAGCCCCAGTTATTCCTGGTCTCCTTTTGTCAAGATCTACTGTAATTATTCTCCTCCCACCTTTTTAATCAAAGTTTACCTTTCCAATGTTCTGTTTCCAGTGCCTGTGAGAAATGAATTGTTAAAATGATAAGGGAGGTTAATAGGTACTTAACTGAACCATCACAAGAATTTTCTGAATCCTAGATTTTTATACCTAAGGATGATTTCATTTTTATTTTTGTGTCTTTTATAGATTCATTTCCTAAAAAAATGTAGCTATCAAGCCAACTACATTTATTAAGTAATAACTAATCTGTTTTCCCATATTTAATTAACAAGGGACTTAAACAGCTGCTATACAGAGCTCCTGATCAGCATGAGATATAAGCAATATGACCATCCTGAGATGATTCTATCCAGTGAAAAACAAGGAAATTTCCAGCCTTGCCATATGCAAATGGAGAACTTCAATTAGGCTTTAAAAATAGCAAAAATTTTGCTCTTGAAAATCTATGTTCCTCTGTTTAAAAATACTTCATTTTTGGAGACCTAGGCTAAGAACCACTGACTTAACTGAAGTCATCACTCTTGGGTTAAATGTTAGGGTAAACATTTTTAGGGTTCTCAAGGTCTATAAAGACTTTTTTAGGGTCAGCATCTTAGCTGAATGTTCAAGAAACATTCTTACTATAATGTACAAATATTTGCATTAACTGATAAATGCCAGGAATTAATAGGTCAAGAGAAATAAATTTCTGCCCTTTGCCTTAATGAAATGACAGCGTAGGGAGAGCAGACTTTAAGCATTCTTTATTTATGAGTAGTTTCTGATTTCTAACTTCCACCTTTGAGGAAATGTGAAACAAAATCTGTGACCAAATAAAATAATGAGGAAAATGAGGAGTGCAGCTACTTTGCCTATAGAAAAGTTTAGTCGTTGTTTGTCAAGAAAGAACCATGGGCCCTTCCTCCTAAAACATTTCCATTGGGCTTTATAAGACCTTTAATTTCATCGCTAGGATTTCATTTAGCATTGCTACAAGAAACATTCATATGACTTTTTGTTTTTCTATTTTGTCAATTAATTTGTGGGGAGAAAATCTTTTCTGCGTGCAGCTTGATATTTAAGAAATGAAACACTATCATATCCCCACACTGATTAAGCCTTTCAGATTTATTATCCAGATATATCACATCACATCACATCATATTGTGACTCAAAAATAGTTTTTCCAGTAAATAAACACTAAACTCTTCAGCCTGACCTAAGAGATGTTATTGTTGTGATATAGGAGACAGAGTAAATTTAAACCTGACCTCGTGTTATTTAATTCTTAGTTAACTTTCAAGGATCAATTTAAGTACTGCTTCTTCCAAGAAGGACTTCCCAGATGGCACAGTGATAAGAACCCACCTGCCAGTGCAGGAGATGTAAGAGATATAGGTTCAATCCCTGGGCTGCAATGGGAAGATCCCATGGAGGAGAAAATGGCAACCCACTGCAGTATTCTTGCCTGGAAAATTCCATAGACAGAGGGGCCTCGCGGGCTACCATTCATGGGGTTGCAAAGAGTTGGACACAGCTGAGCACAGATGCACAGGGGTCTTCTGAGAACACTTACCTGCTGGCACTAACTGGATATGAATGCTTTTTTATCCCCTGTGAACCCTATATCATTTTTACGTTCTCTTATATGCTGTCTTAAATCAGAGTCATGTATTTATTTTATTTCTTGCAATAGACGGTGGATTCTTTTAAGTGAGGGCCTTTTTGCAAGACTATATTCACAGAGTGTAGATTAGCAAAGTCCTTGATTATATGTATTGATTGAATGAGTGAATGAACTCAGGCCTTAGTTCTTAATATTGGGGAACCAAAGTACACATATCTCTTAGTGTTCAGTGTATTGTGAGCTATTTACTTGGGCCATAAGATATTTGGAAGAAATGATCTGACCCTGCTGGAAATGGAGATGGGGCTAATGAGGGCATTTAAATTTTTTTTTGTTTTGTTTAATAAAAAACTCGCCAAAAACAGTGGGAAGGAGAGAGAAAAGTTTCCATGGCAACCTCCAACGCTGTACCTCTGAAGATTCAGTTTATACATTTAAAAAAATGTGCCTTCATTTATTCTTCCCATGGAGACTGGGCCTTAGTTAACTGCTAAAAAGTTTTGTGGAGGAGGTTTTAATGATACCTGCCAATTTGGGGGAAGGTAAAGAGGAAAGAAAGCTTACCATAGCTGGTGAAATATACCTAGACTTCTGCAGTTTTTGACTTCCCAGAATAAATGTGTATGAGTGATGACGGGAGGAGTGAAGGTGGGGTTCATACCTTGTCCAGAAAGAATATGACTAGACTGACCTAATGCCATGTTTGTCCATATTACCCATCTAATTATGTGGCTGTTTCAGTCACTAAGTCATGTCCAACCCTTTTGTGACCCCATGGACTATTGCCCGCCAGGCTTTTCTGCCTATGGCATTCTCCAGGCAAGAATACTGGAGTGGGTTTCTATTTCCTTTCCTAGAGGATCTTCTTGATCCAGGGATCAAACCCATGTATCCTGCCTCTCCTGCACTAGCAGGCATTCTTTACCACTGAGCCACTTGGGAAGCCCCTATTTCATCACACTGTTAGCTTGAAAGAAGCCTTAGTAAATACAGTTACATCGATCATCAAATGCAACTTTTTTTGGTGTAGGAAATACATGAGTTCAAAATCAACATATGTTTATCAAGGAAGATAGAGGGATACATCTTGACATTAAAGTTAATTAAAAAATCTTAGCTGCCCAGGCATTTACTAGTCATATGGAATTGAAGAGTTACCTAATTTTCCACAAGCCAATGTTTGATCATGTGTATAGCAAGGACAGTACCTACCCCATTGGGGATTTTATGACATTTAAAAGACCAGAACAGGTCCTGACATACACTAAGATCTCAGAAAATGTTAGATGATGATGATAGTGATGTAACGATGGGAGTGATAGCAGTGATGTGATGATGACTTCCTTCTGTAAATAGCACTATGTTATGCACTGAGAATAAAACAAATAAAATCTTACATAGGAAATGCCCTCATGGAGACTGTGATTTAACCTGGAATATGTGACTGTTAGAGTACAGTTAAGTAGTAAGATAGTCCAAACTCCTAAGACAATATCAAAGCCCATGATTACGTTTCCTACTACCCCTCTCCTGTTCCTCTCCTGCCACCATTCCCAACACAAGCTGACATCCACACGCAAGCCTTACCAATTACTCTCTACCCTCCGAGCCCACCAACACCCAGCTCTCATTCTTCTGCCTTACACATACCACTTCTTTCTGGTCTGCTCTTCCCCTTTTCATTCACCTGCTGATCCATTCTTCAGAACTCAACTTCTTGAAACTGTCCCTACATCTCTTCTGGGTCCCGGAGCACTCATATTTATCTCTGTTAAGAAGCATTTCATTACATCCACATTTATGGTGCTTGTGCCATCCACTGAAATAGGAATGGGATACAAAACCCAAGAAAGAAATCATGACATTTGCCCTGGGGAATTTTTACTTTTATTTTTCACTATTGTCCTTGCCCTTAATGACAAATGTTGTCGTATTTCTTTATCCTTTTTTTTTCTTACCTTAAGGATGCCTACAGAGTCTGACATGTAATAAGTAATAAAGGTTGATGGGATAAAAGACATTTTGATAGAATAAAAGAAGGGCTTCCCTGGTGACTCAGATAGTAAAGAATCTGTCTTCAGTGAAGGAGACCCAGGTTCCATCCCTGGCTCAGGAAGACCCCCTGGAGAAGGAAATGGCTACCCACCCCAGCATTCTTGCAGGGAGAATTCCATGGACAGAGGAGCCAGACAAGCTACAGTCTATGGAGGCACAGAGTCAGACAGGACTGAACAATTGACACTTTCACTTTCTGAATAAAAGAAAGTGCTGGAGGCATTTAGCACAGAGAGTAGTTACACCAAATATGCTGTCAGTGGTAGTGAAGAAGGAGAATTCAGTAAGTTAGGTGGTAGGAGATGGAGGTTAGGTAGACAGATACTCTGATTCCAACAAGACTGTGTTCATTTTGAAGGCATGCGTGGTGGGATACTTTTCTCACAAATGAGTGGGCACACTAAATGTAAGCTATCTCATTTAATCTTATAAGCATACTGGAAAGAGGAACACAAGCCGGTGGCTGCAGAGGGACAGTTATTGCATGCATTTGAATGTGTCTTGATTCTCTTTCAAAGCCAGTTTTGTTGCAGAATATTCATTGTTTTTATAGTCATATGGAAGTTATTCCTCTATTTGTGTAGCCCTCGTCGGAGTGAACAAAATTAGTCACTATTTTTATGCCCAGTAAGTGATTGGATTGTACTTTAAGCAAGGGTAAGCCTCCTAAGTAGAGAGACATGGCTCGAGGACAGGTTCCCAATATTTGAAACACCAGATGTCTGTTGCCCTGGGGAGAAAGTCTCCACTAGAGAGGAGAGAGTTTTATATTTTTCTTTTATTTTTTCCTTTTGGGTGATGCTTATTTCTTTCTTATTCATTTGTAGAAAATATTTATTGAGCCCCCAGGCTATTTAAGGCACCATGCTAGGTGCTAGGACTGAAGTGGGGCCTAGATCAGATCTGTGCAGAGATATTTAATGTAGATTAACAGAATTTCTAAAAGAAGATAATAGCAGATGTAGGCCTAGTCCCCAGTGTATACCCTGCCACAAAAATCTATCCCCCACCTCTCTTTTCTAACCCCAAAGCAGTTTTATACAAAAGAAGTGACCTATTTTGAACCTGAGTGGTAGGGTGCATTTACTGTTTCACAAGCCTCTGTGTGAAAAAAATAAAAAAGAGAAAAACAACATTCTGTTGGTTAGAGTTATAAGCAAATCTTCCCAGCCAGGAGCAAAAATGATGACATCATTTTTCTTTCTTTTCTTTCTTTCTTCTTTTGATCTCCACTACTATACTGAAGAAAAAGGACTCATTTTCCTTTCTCCTTTCCTCACCAAAGCTGGTGAAGGAGCCTTGTCTTTTGCTATTAACAGAACTCCACCATATTCTCAAGGAATCTTAATAAGGGTCATCTAAGAAGGGCCTAAGGAATGAAACTCCAGGAAGTTGCTGGAGGCGAAAGCACCGAACTCCTCTCTGCAGAGCTGGCACTGAGGGCCCACTGAGCTCAGCGGAGTGGCTGCACTGGAAATCTGGACTAGGTGCCACACTTTCTCAAAGCAGGTGTGGGGTGATCTATTAAATCCACAAGGAAATACTTTTGTTGTAATAACTGACCAACTGCCACACGGATGTAGACGTTAATAAAACATTCTTCCCACCAGATTACTCACTTGTGAAGGCTTTGGTAATAACCAAAATTATCACAATGGTATTACTAAGGGCAAAGGGCTGAGATTTGGTGATAGAACTTTTGGTTGTAGATTAGTTTAACCTCTAAACACAACTTATATTTCCTTTTACCAACTGTGTCCTTTATATGTTGTTTTTACTGAAAATCGCCATATTTGAGACGTGGAAAAACACATGAACTTTGACATTAAGGCACTAAAATTCCTGCACACTAGGGAAGTTGCCCAGGGTTATCAAGTTAGGAAGTGGTAGAGCTGGATCTGAAACTGTTTGCTATCCTTTATGTGTCTAGAGTCATTGCTTTTTCCACAACCTTTACAAATGTGTTGCTCTCGGAATATAATACTGCTTATGACTTTTCATTGGTTTCAAGAGTTTCCAGTAGGGCTTCTTAAAATCAGGCAGTATATTTAATATTCCTGATGAGGAATAAACAAGATTTAAGACCATGTTACAGAGATGCGATGATTTGGTCATAGGATACAACAAATCGAGGAATTTCCCTCTTAGTAGCACTGTTTATAAAATGAGCTGTGATAGATTTTGCATGAGACTATAAAATAATCACACCCTTGATTATGTATTTCCCCAGCCGTTTTGCTTTATTAATGGTTGTACTTCCAAATGTTGAGTTTTTACATCACTGTTAATATAATATGTCTTTTGAATCACTACTTAAAAAACAACTATTTAACATTGGCCCCTCTCACATTAACGGCTCTTGCCATGTATTTTAGATGATCTCCAAAGCTTTCTATCGAACATGCAAAACGCAACCAAAAGGATTCTCATTTTCACAATCACTGTTAATTGTTATCAGGAGAACCACATTGCATGTTTAGTCCACCTTAGATTGACATGCCGTGGTCTAATTTAATTGAAGTGGAAAAATATTTTTATCTTTTATATTCAATATATTGTACTTGGTTTGGGTGAAAAAATGAAGGAAAAATGAATGGGGAGCTTAAAAGTTCAGTGGAAGAGAAAGGTATACAAACAACTCATGGAAATATAAGGCTGAATGAAATACATATTATTCATTCATTCATACATATTATAGGTAAATACCTTGCTATGGAAGCAAAAGTGAAAAATCAATTAAACTTAATAGGAAGACTGGGGAAGGAGTCACAGAACTGTGACAGCTGAGCTGGGCTTTCGTGAATGGGTTGGATTTTCTTCTGTGAAAGAGTAGGTAGGGGCTGGCACTCTGGGCTGAGAGAATATCAAGGGCAGGCAAAGATAAAGGAGTGTGAAAGTGTGTTTAGGAAACCACACATGGCTAAGGGAATTGGAAATATGACTAGAGAATTGGAATAAAATTGAGGTGGACCAGGACGTGAACCAGGGCAGCAGCAGTAGCAGTACTTTGCCAGATTTAGCAAATAAAAGTGGTCAGTTAAATTCTCTCGAAAGGACTCCTTCAATAAATCTATTTCACATGAATTCTTGTTTTAGGTTTTGCTTCTAGGAGACCTGAACTAAGGCTAAGTCCTATGTGATCTGGTCACTGCATACCTTGCTAATCTCATTTCATACTACTTTTCCTCCTATGTATTTGATTCTGGCAGTGCTGGCCTCTTTGCTGTGTGTTGGTATGCCAAGCATCTGCTGATTTTCGGGTATTTATACCTATTCTTTTCTCCATTTGAAACTGTTAATGTCAACAGTTAATGTCAGTCCCCTCTAGATCCTGTTTCTCTCTCTCTCTACATCTGCACCAATACCTACATCTATATCTATATTTACATCTGTACCTACACTTATAGCAATAGCTATATCTGCATCTATCTGTTTATTGTTTTGGCCACATTAGTAGATTTTTGTATCAATGACACCCAATTAGTTAGATGTGTCTCAGATGGTAAAGAATCTGCCTGCAATGCCAGAGACCCAGTTTAATCTCTGGGTTGGGAAGATTCCGTGGAGAAGGGAATGGCAACCCACTCCAGTATTCTTGCCTGGAGAATTCCATGGGGGGATTGCAGTCCATGGTGTCGCAAAGAGTCAGACATGACTGAGTGACTAAAACACAACACACACTAGTAACCATACCTTTGATTAGTTCCCTCTTACAGTACTCTGGGCTTGGTGCTATGGACTCAATCAGTTGGACATCAACACATGACCTAAGCAGCAACTTCTTAAGTGCTGAAACATTGAGACTTTTCCTTTAGAATGCTGTTACCAACTTGTTCCAAGCTTGGGCTAGTCTGTTGAAGAGACCAGATAGAGGAATACCTTGGGTCTGACTGATAGCTTTAGATAAGCAACAGCTATGCCACTGAGGCCATGTAGGATCATCCAGCTCCAGCTGATATGCCAAGTGATTACAGCTTTATCATCCAGGGGTGACCAGCCAAAGCTGCAGCCCAAATTGCAGAATCTTAAGCACATCAGTGGTTGTTACTTGAAACCTCTGATTTGAGGGTGTTTGGTTACGTAGCAATTGATAAGTGATAGAGTTATAGCATACTTATTTGGAAAATATTTGTCCCTTATATGAACATTCCCAACACCTCTATTGCAGTAACCCTAATCCTAGCTAGAGTCATCTGTCATTTATTTCTTGCTGCTGCTGCTGCTAAGTCGCTTCAGTCGTGTCCGACTCTGTGTGACCCATAGGTGGCAGTCCACCAGGCTCCCCCGTCCCTGGGATTCTCCAGGCAAGAACACTGGAGTGGGTTGCCATTTCCTTCCCCAGTGCATGAAAGTGAAAAGTGAAAGTGAAGTCGCTCAGTCGTGTCCGACTCTTAGCGACCCCATGGACTGCAGCCCACCAGGCTCCTCCGTCCATGGGATTTTACTTCTTACATGGGTTCAGTTCCTGGGTGGGGAAGATCCCCTGGAGGAGGGCATGGCAATCCACTCCAGTATTCTGGCCTGGAGAATCCCACAGACAGAGGAGCCTGGCGGGCTATGGTCCACAGGGTTGCAAAGAGTTGGACATGACTGAAGCAATTTAGCACGCAGAATCTAACATTATACTACATACTGTAATCTAATTATTTAGTAAATCAAGTGATTTGCTGAAGACTTTGACTTGCAGCCAGATCTTTTCATCACTCTTCTTTCCTTAGTTTCCTAAGGGATCTTAACTAGTTTCATTTTACCTTTTTATTCCTCATCTGGTATCTTCCCTTGATCTTGTGGTATTTCTCAAGTTTATTCCAGTTGTATTGACCATACAGAGTTAAAAAACACTCAGTGCTCAGAGGTGCCTGGAGAACCCCAGAGATGGGGGAGCCTGGTGGGCTGCTGTCTCTGGGGTCGCACAGAGTTGGACACGACTGAAGCAACTTGGAAGCAGCAGCAGCAGCAGTGATCAGAGGAGTAATTAGCTAAACTCTTCTAGTTTAGATTTTTTAATCTTTAAAATGTGATGGTTGGAATGTATTTATATTCTTTGTCATCCTCAACCAGGTTCAATATTTAATCTTTAACCCATATGGTAATTTTCCTATTGTTTCTATTTCTGTATTGCTTTTTTAAAAGTCCATCCCATTAGACTTTAATTTCATGGGTAAAGTATTCTGTTTGTTAAAAAGGAAAAAAAAAAAAAAGAATTCCAGAGCTACTGAACATAATTTTTAATTGTGGGATTCTTCAGGATTCCAAATTTAGGTATAAAGTTAATATACAAAGTATTTTACTAACTGAGCTGAGCTCCAGTTTTTCAATTTATCTAATGGTCCTTTCCTTTGTAGATCTGCTGATATGACGAAATAATGAAAATATGGAGTTCCTTGGGAAGCTCCTATATGACAAGGTAGGCAATAAATACATGATAATCATTATCATCATGATAAATATTAATTTTAACAAGGTGAGTCTCTCACGCACATTCTTTCAGCTAAGTCTGAAATTATGGACCTATTCTGATACATTTTGAAGAATTTATATGATTAATTTCCCTGATGTTTTATGGAAATTTAATGACATTGGAGGACTAATGATAATAATGCCTAGTAATTATTGAGCACATATCACACGGCAGGCCGGAGAAGGCAATGGCACCCGCTCGTCCTCTTGCCTAGAAAATCCCATGGATGGAGGAGCCTGGTAGNCAGCTGCACATGTGATTGTTTGTGGCCTTCCGACCACGAGAGGCACAGGAAGCTTAAAACATCCTAGGAATGTAGGGGCTTCCGAGGTGTCAAAATCATTAGAACAGGACTGATTAAGGGTCTCATTTGTTGAGCCAATGCTGTTGCTGTTGCTGCTGTTAAGTCGCTTCAGTCGTGTTTAACTCTGTGCGACCTCATAGACGGCAGCCCACCAGGCTCTGCCATCCCTGGGATTCTCCAGGCAAGAACACTGGAGTGGGTTGCCATTTCCTTCTCCAGTGCATGAAAGTGAAAAGTGAAAGTGAAGTCGCTCAGTCGTGTCCGACTCTTAGCAACCCCATGGACTGTAGCCTACCAGGCTCCTCCGTTCATGGGATTTTACTTCTTACATGGGTTCAGTTCCTGGGTGGGGAAGATCCCCTGGAGGAGGGCATGGCAATCCACTCCAGTATTCTGGCCTGGAGAATCCCACAGACAGAGGAGCCTGGCGGGCTATGGTCCACAGGGTTGCAAAGAGTTGGACATGACTGAAGCAATTTAGCACGCAGAATCTAACATTATACTACATACTGTAATCTAATTATTTAGTAAATCAAGTGATTTGCTGAAGACTTTGACTTGCAGCCAGATCTTTTCATCACTCTTCTTTCCTTAGTTTCCTAAGGGATCTTAACTAGTTTCATTTTACCTTTTTATTCCTCATCTGGTATCTTCCCTTGATCTTGTGGTATTTCTCAAGTTTATTCCAGTTGTATTGACCATACAGAGTTAAAAAACACTCAGTGCTCAGAGGTGCCTGGAGAACCCCAGAGATGGGGGAGCCTGGTGGGCTGCTGTCTCTGGGGTCGCACAGAGTTGGACACGACTGAAGCAACTTGGAAGCAGCAGCAGCAGCAGTGATCAGAGGAGTAATTAGCTAAACTCTTCTAGTTTAGATTTTTTAATCTTTAAAATGTGATGGTTGGAATGTATTTATATTCTTTGTCATCCTCAACCAGGTTCAATATTTAATCTTTAACCCATATGGTAATTTTCCTATTGTTTCTATTTCTGTATTGCTTTTTTAAAAGTCCATCCCATTAGACTTTAATTTCATGGGTAAAGTATTCTGTTTGTTAAAAAGGAAAAAAAAAAAAAAGAATTCCAGAGCTACTGAACATAATTTTTAATTGTGGGGTTCTTCAGGATTCCAAATTTAGGTATAAAGTTAATATACAAAGTATTTTACTAACTGAGCTGAGCTCCAGTTTTTCAATTTATCTAATGGTCCTTTCCTTTGTAGATCTGCTGATATGACGAAATAATGAAAATATGGAGTTCCTTGGGAAGCTCCTATATGACAAGGTAGGCAATAAATACATGATAATCATTATCATCATGATAAATATTAATTTTAACAAGGTGAGTCTCTCACGCACATTCTTTCAGCTAAGTCTGAAATTATGGACCTATTCTGATACATTTTGAAGAATTTATATGATTAATTTCCCTGATGTTTTATGGAAATTTAATGACATTGGAGGACTAATGATAATAATGCCTAGTAATTATTGAGCACATATCACACGGCAGGCCGGAGAAGGCAATGGCACCCGCTCGTCCTCTTGCCTAGAAAATCCCATGGATGGAGGAGCCTGGTAGGCTGTAGTCCATGGGGTTGCTAAGAGTCGGACACGACTGAGCGACTTCACTTTCACTTTTCACTTTCATGCACTGGAGAAGGAAATGGCAACCCACTCCAGTGTTCTTGCCTGGAGAATCCCAGGGACGGGGGAGCCTGGTGGACTGCCACCTATGGGGTCGCACAGAGTTGGACACGACTGAGGCGATTTAGCAGCAGCAGCAGCACATGGCAGGCACCACTGTAAACATTTTACATGTATTAACTTGTTGAATACTCACAAGAACCCTGTTAGAGAACATACAGGTTTTCTCCCGCTTTTGGTAGAGGGAACAAGATGTGAGAAGCTAAGTAACTTTTAAAGGCAGCTCAGCTGATGGGGGCAGAAGGAGACTCTTACCCAGATGAGTGTAGTTTTAAATCTATACCCATAAACACCACTTGGCTGTGTACTCTTGCCTTTCCAAGATTCATTTTGATGAGTGTTTGATGGATTACCTCTACCACAAACACCAGATTTCTTATTAAAATGGGTTTGTTCTTTGTTCTGTACACAGGCTTTCATTTATGTTTTACATTGTTTTTATTCTGATTTCAGCTCATTGGGTAATGACCTTTTCTCAGCATCCATAACTAAAACTTATTCTGTGGAAAATGAAATCCATCCCTGCCTTCTCATCTCTTTCAGTGACAGGAGGAAACACCTGGAGTGAGACAAGAACTCTTTCCTACTTGAATTATAGAATTGAGAGCACCTTAGAGATCGTAATCTAACCCTCTCCCTACATATACAAAGGAACTGAGGCCACAAATGATTCTGTTAATTTCATGATTTTATTCAGTCATTCTATCATTCAACAATAGTTGAGGCACCCTAGAACAGTTTGTGTGTGTGTGTGTTCTTTCTTGCTCAGTTGTGTCTGACTCTTTGCAACCCCATGGACTGTAGCCTGCCAGGCTCCTCTGTCCATGGAATTTTCCAGGCAAGAATACTGGCAAGGGTTGCCATTTCCTTTTCCAGGGGATCTCCCTGATGTAGGGGTCGAACCCGCATCTCTTGCCTCTCCCTCATTGGCAGGCGGCTTCTTTGCCGCTAGAGCCACTCGGGATGCCCAGGAACCAGTTTATACTTTGCCCTGAAACAAGTTATTTCCCTGAGAGCTGTGGAGAATGTCAGCTGATACCCTAGGAGTTGAGGGCAGCTGAGAGCTCACAATCCAACACTAAGAGGATTGTCAGATTGCCATGTTTTCTAAAATGCTGGGGTCACATTTTTAATAAAATGATTCTCAGAACTTCTCCAAGTATTGCTGGTTTCCCTCCTCTAAGTTGTTTTAATTCCCGAGTCATATCATATTTCTAACAAAACATTTTTGCTCAAATCTAAGTTTTTTAAAAGGACATATGTCAATTCGTCATACTCTTGGGGCAAAGACAACTCACTTTGAGCTGTTCAGTGCATTTATATTGAGTTTTTAAAATATATGCCATTTTAGTTAACTCATACTGTACTTGAAATTGCTTTTCAGAAGGAGTAAGTGACCATTTCAAACTATGCTATTTAGAAAGAACAATTTCATTTTAAACAATTTGCCACAGGTCAGCTCATTTCAGAACTCCTGGAATCCAGTGGCCTATCATTATGACAGTTAGTTGAAATTCTCCATGGAAGAATTTCTATCCTATATTCTGACATAATGGAAGGATCTAAAATGTTACAGACATATCACTTTCTTCTTTTTCCTAATACAAACATTCATTTGCCTGCAATTTAAAATTGTAATGGTATTTTTCAAGATCCATCATCCTTAGCTTGCCTATAACAGGTTGTTATGGGACTTTCATGGGGTGATTTAGTGCTACTGAGGCATTTTTTACTTATATAAGGATACATGCTAGGGGTTACTGTGTGCTGGGAACTATGCTAGGTGTCTGAGCTACAAAGATGAAAACATGGAAGAGAGTTTGACAGTGATGGAACTAAATGTTTTAGAGTCTATAAGTCTATGTCTATGAGTCAGACATATTGTTGGGCACTCTATATATGCCAGTTCATTTAGCTTTTTAACCCTATGGGTATGTATTCTGAGTTTTTGGATATAGAAGCTGAGCTCAAAAATATCAGCAAAACTCAGATCACTCAGTTTAATAAATATGATGGAGGAGAAATATGGCATCATGTAATATTTATTAGTTTATGTGTATGAATTCTAAAATGGAATTATAAACAAATGACCTGGGAACTAAGGAGAACACAAATTATTCTTTCTAGGGTGCTGCTCTAAGGTAATATTTTAGTTAGGCTTCGGTAGTTGTATGAGAAAGAGGTGGAACTAGTGGACTTCCGGATTAAAGAAATGGAATAGAGAAGCTCTTTCCAAGATGAAACAGTGCGTGAGACAGGGAGTAGGCAGGCGCTTCTAAGGAATAGAACACACTGCATGAGGGGCTGCAGGGCAGAGTGGGCCTAATAAGTGCTATTCATGTATCAGCCCACATCCTTAAGTTTACCTGTGCTTTCCCCTGAAGCTTTTGTAGACAGCTTCTCAATTTCAACACGAATCTCTGCTTCTCTGCCTGGTAACGTTTTTTTGGCAACAGAGACCTTTGTTCAGCTGCAGATGGGTGCAACCTGGATGTGTGAGAAGGTTAACAGCCTCAGGAGTGACCCTCAACCAATGGGAGAAGGGAAATAGCGGTTAATGCTTTAGTCCCTTGGTCCCTTGGTAGGGAAATCTGAGACCAACACCCCACAGTTTCACAGGGGCCCTCTCATAGAACTGAACTGCAGCTGCCTGGCTTTTAAATGCACATTTTAGGGTGTTTTCTCACTTTCCTGTCTTTATTATTCTTTGGAGCTGGTATTTGCTTATTCAGGTAAGATTGCCTTTACCAGAGTCCTTGTTTTGGGGTCTGCTTTGTGAGTGGGTGGGACTCACAATAAGAGGGCAGGAAAAGTGGAAGCAGAGGAAGAGATAGGTAGGAGTCCCTCCTTATATGTTAAGAGACATGGACTTTACCTGAAGGAGAGGGGAAGTCATTAAAGGCTTTAAAGAGGAAAATAGTGTCAAGTTTTAATTTAGAAAGATTACTCAGGCTATGTGGTTAAGATACAGTGGAGAGGTCAAGGTTGGCCAGGGAGACTATTGGGGGAATTTTTGCAGTCATTGAGTAGGTCTCAATTTGAGCTATTGATGTAGGACTGGTGACAGATTGAGACTTTTAAGATAGTATGTGAAAGGGGATGGTTGGTGCATGTATCAGCCAACATAACAGCAAGAAATAGATGTATAATCAAAATAAGGTTACTTTAAAGAATGTGTGATAAAGGAATTCTTATAAAAATTGTTTGCAGGATGAAGAAAACCATGAAATATAGTATCCCAAGGCAGGTAAAAGCAGAGGAACTTATTCCACTCTAGACCCAAAAGGACACTGCCCAAGAAATGGATTCCAGAGCCTAAAGGAGACGGTATTTCAGACAACTCCCCTTGAGCGGAGGGTTGACCAGTCCTGAGGCTGAACCAGTCCAACGACACTCTGTGGGGAGGAAGCCAGAGGAAGAAACACCTAGACTTCTTTCTCTTCCCGTTAGTATCCTGATGCAGCTCTCCACTGCCAACCCAATGGTAAATCAGAGTTTAGGTCACATGTTGGTGTAGACCATGTAAATCTGCCACCTGGGATGAAGGGCAGAAGGTCAAAGGAAAAGGGTAGATCTGAAAGGCAAAAGAAAGATAACACACAGTGTCCAGCTGCAAGACCTAGGGCCCAGAAAGCAGAACCAGATGATTTAGGGCAAAAATTAGAGGGAAAAGAAGGGAAGACCCTGCCTGCCTTGCAGAGGCTTTCTTAGTGTGCTCTGTAATGGTCTCCTGTGTAGTGAAAGGTGGGTAACGCACTTGGATGGGGTGTGATGGCATGGGTGCTGGGAATAAGCAGGCTGACAAGAGTGTGAGGCTATGAGGTCAGAGATGCGAACAGTGTCTACGCTTAGTCCAGGGATTGTTGGATCTAGCTGGCCCGAAGCTGCATAGAAGGTATGCGTATGAGTGCATGTGTGTGCGTGTGCTCAGTCATGTCTGACTCTCCCCATGGATTGCAGCCATCCAGGCTCCTCTGTCCATGGGATTTTCCAGGCAAGAATACTGGGTGGGTCCCCAAGCCCTCCTCCAGGGCATCTTCCCAATCCAGGGATCGAACTTGTGTCTCTTGCGTCTCCTACACTGGCAGGCAGACTCTTTACCACCTGGGAAGCCTGTCATGCTGCAGTCCAGAGTCAGATACGACTGAATGACTGAACTGAACACTTGGGAAACCCTGCCTTAGACTAAAATGAAACGTCTCTAAAAGTTCCTTTTTTCTCTGAAAATTAAGATTAGAAATGACACTTTCACATCCCACAAGTCTACTTCTCAGCTCTGTAGTACATGTGAAGACACACACAGACACACACTCACACTTGTGAACTTGTGATGCTGGAAAGTACACTGGTTTTGATAATATTTCTATTAAGCATCTGGTGATAGGTCCTAAGAAACTAGAGTATTCATTTTCCTGTTCCTTGCAGGCCAGGGAACATTTAGCCATCTGAGACTTTTTTTGTGTTATTACTGTGAATAGTTCAACTGTGTATAAGTGGGAAACAGGACTACAGTCATGCTGAAGAGGTTTCTGGACAATCAGTGCACCAGCAAAGACTCCTGTCTTCCTGGGGAATAGAATCCATCAGAACCAGGTCTGTCTCACTTTGCTAGACAGACTGTATGTCTGAGAAAAGCCTTGATCTTCAAGTTAGTGACTCAAGGTTCAAATCCTGACTTTACCTCTTCCCTATGTAAGATTTAGCTGACTACACACACCTTCAGTTTCTTATCTGTAGGATTCAGAAAATGAGTCTGGCTTACTTTCTGCAATTGCTACAAGGCAATTTATGCAAAGCACAGTTCTTTACTGCATGTTTCTATAAGAGAACTATCTATGTCTATTTATATATTGATAGTTTCAATTGTTTCCCCATCTATATCTATTTCTATACAAAGAATTATCACTATTTATTTTGTTACAACTTTCTACCAGGGAGAACAGAGTCCTTTGTTCCCATGGCTTGTAGACTTTTAGAAGAAAATGCTGAATTCTAGGTGGAAACATTGTTATGAGCATTGGCTATTTGTTCAGATGGATTTGGGTTTTAAGCCAGGCTCCTCCATTGATCAACTGTTCAAATCTAGGCAAGTTTCTTAAATTCCACACAATTTCCATATCATTAAACTGAGAATAATAATATTCATGTCACAGGATTATTGCAAGAGTAAGTTAGATAATACACAAAAAGGATTAGCATTCACCACAGAGAGTGAGCACTCTGCTAATGGTAAATATATTTCATTGGCTGGTTAGCTTCTTTTCTCCTTCTCCCAGTCCCATTTCCCAGCTCTCCCCACTCCTTCCTTTTTCTCCTTCTCCTCTTGCCTGAGACTAAACCCTCGGGATTCTAGAATGAGTATAATAGGACATTTGGCCTAGGGATGAGTCTAGAAACTTTACAGATGTTAGTCTCCTTCATCCTCACAAGAAACTTAGATATAGTCCCCATTTGACACATGAGTAACCAAGGCTCAGAGAGGGTATATAATTGCCAGAACACAGCTGATAATTGGCAACACCAGTTTAAACGTGAATTTGCCCAGCTCCACAGTTCTTCCTACATCTCCATTCTGGCTCTTGCAAAATTAAATGTGATTATGTAGTAAAGGAAAACACTTTGTAATGTGTGAAGTGATACATGTGAAATGCTCTTATTTTACATATTGTAAAAATGTTAACAATTACACTATGGCTTGGCACAGGGGCCNCAACACCAGTTTAAACGTGAATTTGCCCAGCTCCACAGTTCTTCCTACATCTCCATTCTGGCTCTTGCAAAATTAAATGTGATTATGTAGTAAAGGAAAACACTTTGTAATGTGTGAAGTGATACATGTGAAATGCTCTTATTTTACATATTGTAAAAATGTTAACAATTACACTATGGCTTGGCACAGGGGCCTTTAACATACAGTCTGACTTGCACTCACCGGGCAGATGAGGCTGTTTGGTTCTACACTGACCGACAGGGTAAACTGAGCAAAAACTACGAGGGGACTATTCAGTGTTCCCTGTCTTTTCAGACACAGGGAAGGACGAGTAAGACAGGCCAGCAGTCTACTTCCCC
>SJYA01002050.1:408159-450685 GCA_006410615.1 Neotragus moschatus
TAGTCAATGAAACAGCAATAGATGTTTTTTTCCTGGAATTCCTTTGCTTTTTCTATGATCCAATAGATGTTGGCAATTTAAGCTCTGATTCCTTTGTTTTTTCTAAATCCAGCTTGTACTTCTGGAAGTTCTCGAATTAAGTACTGTTCCTAGCTTGAAGGATTTTGAGCATTATCTTGCTAGCATGTGAAATGAATGCAATTGTGCAGGAGTTTGAACATTCCTTGGCATTGTCCTTCTTTGGGATTGGAATGAAAACTGACTTTTCCAGTCCTGTGGTCGCTGCTGAGTTTTCCAAATTTGCTGACATATAGAATGCAGCACTCTAGCAGCATCATCTTTTAGGATTTGAAATAGCTCAGCTGAAATTCCATCACCTCCAGTAACTTTTTTTGTAGTTATTCTTCCTAAGGCCCACTTGACCTCACACTCCAGGATGTCTGGCTCTAGGTGAGTGACCACACCATAATGGTTCTTTGGATCATTAAGACATTTTTTGTACAGTTCTGTGTGTTCTTGCCACTTCTTAATTTCTTGTACTTCTGTTATATCCATACCATTTCTGTCCTTTTATTGTGCCTATCTTTGCATGCAAAGATAGACCTTATTTGACAATTACAGTCATGATTCTCATCCCCAGGACCACTTAAACAGAGCCTTGCATGGAAATCTGCTTAACAAGATTTGTTCTTTCTGGCAGACTGTGCATTATACTAACAGTCTACATAGGATGGCAAAAATGTTTATAGAAAAAAATTTATCAAAGCAAATGTCAAACGGATGGAACAGATAATACATGAGTTGAAAGGCAAGAAAGATCAATGTGGGCTTTGTTGGTGGGAGGTGAGATATGAACTGGACTCGAGAGAATGGGTAGAACGTGTACCATCATAAGCTGAAAAGTCATCAAGCAGAAAACCAGAAAGTTTTGCTTGCTGTTTTTATTTATGGGCTGAACATGTACTTTAGGGAGCCCATGTGGCCCTTTCACAGTGTAGATAGCCTCAGTCTGGTCTTAATCAGGCTGAAAGTATTGGCCTCAGACTCTAGCTCAGGTTTTCTTTCCTGGCATTTTCTGGTTTTTAGAGGACATGGGAAACACACGCAGCTCTCTTTACTCTGGAATATACCATGGGTATTGCTGTAATTAAATAAGGATTATTAATGAGAGGAGTAATAAAAGAGTAGAAGTAATAAGACACAGTGATAGCCCAGTACCCAGAGACAGAACTGAAACTTGCCAGAAATTGTATAGCTTTTGATCAATCTATCAGAGCACCCCCAAAAAACAAAAGTGAGAGAAGGTTAATCAATATCTATAATCCTTTAATAAATAATGAATTGTTTTCAACAGAATGTGAGAGACTTGTTTCTTATTTGCTTTTCCTTTGTTTGGTAATTCAGCAGAGCGCACACCCTATCAATCCATTTTAACGAGTTCTTAGTTTATGTATTTCATTTGTCCCTGATGTCATATTAATAGTGGATTTGAGGGATTGTACTATTTGTAAGAAAACAGGCAAAGGAAGAAAAAATACTTTCCTTTGCCTAAAAGTGAATCTCTACTGCTTAAAGAATCATTTTTTTTTCTTTACTTCCCATCCTCCCACCCTCTTTTTCACTCTTTCTCCCTCTCTGCCTCTCTCCCTCTTTGCCTCTCTGTTTTGATTTGGTTCCTTTTATTTGTTAGAAGACAGTGATATTGTTCAATCATAACAGAGAATTTACTGTCTTCCAATTTTAAATTATTCTTCAGAAGAATTCAGATGTTCTTAATATATCATGTAAAATGTCATTTATCTTAAAAAAAAATAGGAAAATCTCCATGTAATTAAGTGTTCTATATAGTATATTAGATCTCATGTTATTCACAAGGATCTCTGGATTCTATCTATCTCCACTCCTGTGAAATTTCTCTTGGGAAATTGACAAAAGTCCTTAGCTTGTTTGTATTTAGGTTTCCACATCTGAATGTAAAAGAATGTCTTGAGAACCAAATACAACTATATCTGCAGAAGTGTGCTAAGAGCTTATCAAATGCCTCCTTCTGAAAGTTAATAGTCACATAGGCTATATGAGAAAATTTCTTTGATTTTCTCACATTTATTTATTACTATTTGGCCTAAGAATTGGTATATTTGTTCAAAAGTTAAAGTTCTTTATATAAGTGAGTCTGTTTCTTAGAGTCCTGTTAATATAATCAAGTGGATTTGGAAATTTCATAGAGAGATAAACCACTAATTTCTTTCTGATTAACTATGTGGCTTAGGCAGTCGGTTTATCCCAGTTTTTGTCTCAGTGCACATTCACTTCAAAAAATTTCATCTTATGCAAAAGGAAGAAGAAAATGAATTGCCTACAATCCCATACCACTCTTCATCACAGTTAACATTCTAGTGTATATCTTCTGGTAAATATATATATATGTATATGCTTATATTCAGATATGAATACATGTTTATATGGAACAAAAATGTATAAATTATACATGATATATGTAAGCAAATATTTTATATAGTATATCAATGTATGTTAGATGTATTATTTATTAACCTATATGCTGTGCTGTGCTGAGTTGCTCACTTGTGTCCGACTCTTTGTGATCCCATGGACTATAGCCTGCCAGGCTCCTCTGTCCATATGAATTCTTCAGGCAAGAACCCCAAGAGATGGGTTGCCAAGCCTTCTACCACAGGATTATCCCAACCCAGGGATTGAACCCAGTCTCCTGCCTTGCAGATGGATTCTTTACCACCTGAGCTACCAGGGAAGCCCACTAAACTATATAAATAATGCATATAAGTATATAAGTGTACAAATAAATGTATATGCATACATATTTATATATACAATTATATGTATCTAAATATGTATGAATATGCATTATGAAATCACCACCAGTATTAGTCATTTAATATATTCCTCTTAGTAATTTTACTTAGATATATATGTTTTCTATTTTTACATTACAAAAATGGACTGTGATGAACATTCCCAAAGCTAAATTTTATAGGCAATAATTTTTTATAAAATGTACTATTTTCCCAGTTCTGTTTAAGTCACATTTTGAACTGTGCTGTCTCTCTTTACATCATGGAGTTAAAATCTAATGAAAGCACATTTTGGCGGTTTTGGCCTTATTCACATAAAAAGTCCTGAATCCTATTCCTTCCTGTCTTTGTTCTTTGATTCCACTCTGCTTTTAGCACCCTCAGACCTTCTTGGTTTTAGCTGTCATTCCTGATCCCCAATTTAGCTCTTAGTCTTGACAACAGATCTGGCTTCTTTTCTCTAGTTTTAAACCTTGGCATTCTCCTCTGGATGCAGCTTGCCCTCCCCAACTGGCTTCATTCCCTCCTGACCATTTTGGGAAACTGTGAAGCTCAATCAAGCCTGAGCTTGGCTGCCCTGTTCAGTCTGGCTGGAATTTAAATGCATGACAGAATAGAGTGTTTAGAACTTGAGGTTGTGGTCAGCTTACAGAGGCCTTGAGTGCCAAAGTAAATGGTTTAGACTCTTTTCTGTAGACATTGTGGCCTCAATTAAGGATTTTAAACAGGGTGTGCTTTAGGGAGATTAATTTGGGGTTTGTATGTAAAATGAAACAAAGTGGGAAAGACCCGAAGTGAGAGGCTATCAGAATCGACCAAGTGATGGATACTCTGTGTCAGTAATAAATTAGAAAAAGAGGAAGAGAGGAGGTGACAGTTTTTTTTTTTTTTTTTTTTTTAGTAGAACAGGTGGAACTTGTAAGACACAAGGATATTATTAGTAGTAGTAATACTACAAACAATAATATTATAAAGATCTTACTGTGTACTAGGTACCATACTATGTATTTTATAGGTATTAGCTCATTGAGCTCTTTCAACAATCTGAGGTGAAAACAATTATTTTCCTAATTTTGCAAATGAAGTTTAGGATTAGAAAAGCTAATTAACTTGCCCAGGATCACATGGGTCAAGTGGCCTTCTAATCCAGATTACTCAGATTTTAGTGCCCGTGCTCCTGATTGAGTTAAACTGGAAGATAATAGCAGAAATACGGAACATGGAAGAGGACTGCATTGCTGCCTGTAAATATAAAGGGGAGGGATTTCTTGGGAGAAATCACTATTTTTAACTCTAGCTAAAACTTCAGTGACTGTTTCTGATTTTCAGGATAGAATGCTTTTTATTCTGTAATAGCTAGGAATAATCATCCCAGTCTTCCCCTCCTTTCCTAAAATCTCGTACAGAGCTTCCTATTCTTGTTTACATGGAACTGAGCAGCTTGCATTGTCAGCGCTTTGCTGAAATTGTGGTTGCAGAATTAGCCTCTTGCTGTTATAACTCAGTGTTGTGAAATGAGATCTCATGATATAGTTATAGTCACCCAGTTGACGCTGATACTTTTCAGTTGCTGTTTCCTCCCATACAAATAAAACTGTTGCCAAACATATTTATTAGTTCCTGATAAAAAGCATCTCTTGATTTTAATCCAATACAGTGCATTAAGTTAAATGTCAAGGTAATATCAGTTTTGTCTTTGAAAGGTATTATCATACAAAAAACCCTGGGATTGTCTTTTAGGTAAGTGCAAACCCTGTTCTAGGTTTTGTAAATGTATTGGGCTGGCCTAATAATACAGAAGATTCCCTCTCATAAGGAGATTCACTTCCATTGTAGCTACATATATACTACCAACTTTTCCAGCTAGCTATATCAAAAGTAAACAAATGAGTCTTACAAAAGATTAAATTATTATAATAAAAATTTTATATCTCTCCTGAATGAATGAATAAATGAATAAAATACATTTTAGCCAATTATTCATCAACCCTATAGCCTGCTTGTAAATAATTGGAGACTAGACCAAGTTAATGAAATGAGAGAAGAAAAGGAAATGACTGGTATAGAGATTGGGAAAGAATAGATAAAACTGTTTTTGTTCACAATTGTTTATGTAGAAAACTCCAAAATCAATACAGTATTGTAAAGTAGTTAGCCTCCAATTAAAATAAATAAATTCATATTGAAAAAATAAAATTCTAAGAAAAGTAAAGAAAAAAAACACACACAAAAAAACACTCCTTGAGTCAATAAGCAATTATAATAAGGCTGTAGAATACAAGGCTAATACACAAAAGTCAGTGATTGGCTATACAAAAATGAACAATTGGAATTTGAAGTTGAAAACTGATGCCATTTTTATTATCACTAAAAAAAGGTAAGAAATGTTTAAGCATAAAACTAATAATATATATATAGGATCCGTATTAGGAAAACTAGAAAACTTCTGCTTCGTTGACTACGCTAAAAACTTTAACTGTGTGGATCACAACCAACTGTGGAAAATTCTTAAAGNATTTTTATTATCACTAAAAAAAGGTAAGAAATGTTTAAGCATAAAACTAATAATATATATATAGGATCCGTATTAGGAAAACTAGAAAACTTCTGCTTCGTTGACTACGCTAAAAACTTTAACTGTGTAGATCACAACCAACTGTGGAAAATTCTTAAAGGGATGGGACTATCAGACCACCTTACCTGTTTCCTGAGAAATCGGTATGCATGTCAAGAAGCAACAGTTAGAACTGGACATGAAACAATGGACTGTTCCAAATTGGGAAAGGACCATGTCAAGGCTGTATATTGACACCCTGCTTATTTAATTTATATGCAGTGTACATCACGTGAAAAGCCAGGTTGGATGAAGTACAAGCTGGAATCAAGATTGCCAGAAGAAATATCAATAACCTCACATAGGCAGATGACACCACCTTCATGGCAGAAAGCAAAGAGGAACTAAAGAGCCCCTTGGTGGAAGTGAAAGAAGAGAGTGGAAAAGTTGGCTTAAAACTCAGCATTCAAAAAATGAAGATCATGGAATCCAGTCCCATCACTTCATGGCAAATAGATNATTTTTATTATCACTAAAAAAAGGTAAGAAATGTTTAAGCATAAAACTAATAATATATATATAGGATCCATATTAGGAAAACTAGAAAACTTCTGCTTCGTTGACTACGCTAAAAACTTTAACTGTGTGGATCACAACCAACTGTGGAAAATTCTTAAAGAGATGGGACTATCAGACCACCTTACCTGTTCCCTGAGAAATCGGTATGCATGTCAAGAAGCAACAGTTAGAACTGGACATGAAACAATAGACTGTTCCAAACTGGGAAAGGACCATGTCAAGGCTGTATATTGACACCCTGCTTATTTAATTTATATGCAGAGTACATCACGTGAAAAGCCAGGCTGGATGAAGCACAAGCTGGAATCAAGATTGCCAGAAGAAATATCAATAACCTCACATAGGCAGATGACACCATCTTCATGGCAGAAAGCAAAGAGGAACTAAAGAGCCCCTTGGTGGAAGTGAAAGAAAAGAGTGGAAAAGTTGGCTTAAAACTCAACATTCAAAAAATGAAGATCATGGAATCCAGTCCCATCACTTCATGGCAAATAGATGGGGAAAGAATGGAAACAGTGACAGACTTTATTTTAGGGGGCAGAAAGTGAAGAGGAAGTAAAAAGCCTCTTGATGAAAGTGAAAGAAGAGAGGGCAAAAGTTGGCTTAAAGCTNGAAGAATTGATGCTTTTGAACTATGGTGTTGGAGAAGCCTCTTGAGAGTCCCTGGGACTGCAAGGAGATCCCACCAGTCCATTCTAAAGGAGATTAGTCCTGGGTGTTCATTGGAAGGAATGATGCTAAAGTTGAAACTCCAATACTTTGGCCACCTCATGTGAAGAGTTGACTCATTGGAAAAGACTCTGATGCTGGGAGGGATAGGGGGCAGGAGGAGAAGGGACGACAGAGGATGAGATGGCTGGATGGCATCACCGACTCGATGAATGTGAGTTTGAGTGAACTCTGGGAGTTGGTGATGGGCAAGGAGGCCTGGCGTGCTGCAATTCGTGGGGTCGCGAAGAGTGGACATGACTGAGCGACTGAACTGAACTGATCAGCAGTCTCATCCTTCCCTCTCCTGCCTCACCATTCCTTTTGTACCAGCAGTACAAATGTCAACCTGGTGAAGAAGAAAGTTCTGATATTATTATTAACATAGTTTCGACCTTTAGAACTTCTGAACGGGTCTTGGGGTCAGTCCTGCAGGCATTGGTGGATCACAATTTGAAAAATTTTGGCTTAAAGTTTTGCTCTGTAAATCCTTCATATCTTCTCAGTGTTTAAAGATATCTCTTAGGAGATTTCAGTATAATTTTTTCTTTTAGTTTCAACAAATTGGTCTGAATAATCTAGCTCATTATCTGAATAATTAGAATGAGACATTTATTTGGCTGGTTTAAAAAAAAAAACACAAAAAAACTAACCATTTTTATAGCATTTTGTTGTTTATCTATCCTTTGCCTTTTTAGCTCTTTATATTTTTCATGTATTTTCATATTTTGAAGTTTTTGTTTTAACTGAGATCAAATAGACAATATTTGGTTGAAATTATGTAAAGTTCTGAGGGTATAAATTAGGAATATTCTAGAGGATATCTGTATTTTCCTCTTGCATAGAGTCAGGTAGTATTAATCACCGGGGACCGTTTTCTTCCTCTTGAGGATCTTGGTTAGTGTGGGGGTGAGTATCACATTGGCACTTGTGAACAACTAGAACAACTTCATCCTTCTCTTTGGCTTATTAAGCAAAATTCAAGTTTCAGTTGACTGATTTTTTTCTTCATTTTCTTTCTTTACTTCCTCTTGAAACAATTGGTATTAGCATGCCTATTTTTCTCTATTCAAGAATCTATTCATGTTTCACGAATGGGAGGAGATAACATTTGGAAAGAAGACCCTGAATTTGCCTGCGATGTTCTTTATTGTTTTCACAGTACCAACCCTGGCAAAAAATTGTATTTTTAAAATTTACCTTTCTATTTTCTATCTCTCCCATTAGAATATAAGCTCCAGAAATGCAGGGAAAATTTTTCTTGCTCTTTGTTGTTTCCCTGTGTCTAGCCTGGGACATGGCAGATTCCCAGGAAGTGTTTATTAAATGAATGAATGTGTGAAGTTCAAAATTCCATCTACTAATAAATTTAAGCAGTAAAAATGCTGCTCAACTGAAGCTGGCCACTGACAGCC
Source organism: Neotragus moschatus (assembly GCA_006410615.1). Taxonomy (NCBI): domain Eukaryota; kingdom Metazoa; phylum Chordata; class Mammalia; order Artiodactyla; family Bovidae; genus Neotragus; species Neotragus moschatus. The sequence continues at coordinate 416,247 of SJYA01002050.1, forward strand.
TCAAACCCAGAACCTTGACTCTCAGTTTTCCCCAAGATCTTGTGCTCACTATCTTTGTAGGCTCCTATAGACATTTTAACTGTCTAGTCAAAAGCCATTGCTTATGAGTGAATTGAGTGTATCCCAGAGAGTGAGGATGGTTCACCTGTGGCCACAAAGGCTGGTTTCCAGGACAACTTGGACCACAAGTAGCTATGCACGTGTCATACACAAATCTTCACTTTTCATAACCGTAAGAGACCAGAAGCATCCCCCAACTGATTAACATCAACCCCAAATGAGGAGTCTAAGCAGGAAACGCAAATTTGGGGTTCATTTAGAGGTTGAGGAGATTTCCAGGTCAAAGTGTGAGTCAAGCAGAAAAAAGAAGTTTTAGGAGTTTGTTCTAAATCCATATTAAAGATGACCCCTTTTTGACCACTGAAAAGACTTCTTCTTATCAACTCTGGTCAGAGAATTTGAGCTAGGTAGGAGACTAATGGATGTCTTCAAAATGAGCACTACTTCTTCAATTTGTGAAACATTACATTTAAGCAAATAACAACCTTTCACTGCTTGATTCTGGTGTAGGGATAGATACCCACCTCTCATTTCTCCGGAAAGCCTGTGATAAATATGACTCATATCTGTGTCAGATGAGCAATATCAAACCTGAGTATCATCTGTGTGCCTTTGAAATTCCTCTCTACCTTTCCCTGGTCTTGTCAAACCTGACAATTTAAGGGTAGATCTTTCTTAACAGCCTTGTGCAGTTAAACTATATAACAAGCTAGTTTCCAACCATTTAATTTTCTTTTTTAACATTTGCTTTTGAAATTGCTTATTTGTTAGGGCATTCATCAAACAAAACCCACATTTTGACACCCACGTTAATATCAAAAGAGACTGTTTAATGAGCAGTGTTCTTTCTTATCAAGAAAAATGAAGAACTCTTGAATGGTAGAATAATCTAGATTGCACAAATAGTGTAACATTACTTCGGGAGAGGGAGGGAGGGGTTTGAGACCTTCCTAATGCCTGGATGGGGCAAGTCTTTCTGCTGCTATAGCCTTCCTGGGATTACTTCCCTGTTCTGCTGTTGTACTGGTGCATGAGGAGGCAAAATCAAACTAAAACAGGTTCTTGTTTTAGGGAAGATGAAGAAAGCTGGCCTCCTCCCCCATGACTCACCCAGTTGGCTATGAGGTTGAAGGAGTTTTTTTTTAAGGCTGAGAGGAGAGTGGAGGAGAAGGAAAGCTCCAGAAGGTGATGCAGAAGTTGAATCTTTTTAATAGTGCATAGGAAGGTGCAGATGTGGAGCAGATGGACACTTGGACTTGCCCGAAAGCATGCAGTTTGCAGAGAAGTGATATTTGGAGAAATGAACACCCAAGGTAGATTGTAGGGCAAACCTATAAGGGTTGGTTGACGAGGAATCCCAGAATCCTCTGTGTTCACCCTTTTTGAGCCTGGGGAGTGTCTAGAATAGGACCTGTAGCCTAATAGATGCTCAATAAACAACAGCTGTAAATATTGTCACGGATTCCTTCGGTCTCTCTACTCTATTTTCCCAGGTGGCACTAGTGGTAAAGAACCTGCCTGCCAGTGTAGGAGGCATAAATGACATGGGTTTGATCCCTGGGTCGGGAAGATCCCCCGGAGAAGGGAATGGCAACCCATTCCAGTATTCTTGCCTGGACCATCCCATGGACAGAGGAACCTGGCAGGCTTCAGTCCATAGGGTCTCAGAGTCAGACATGACTGAAGCGACTTTGCATACACTTCACAAGTGGTGTGGTGAAAAGCAGTGAACAACGCTTTAAGAAAATAAAGGACTCATGTATCCCAAATGCCTCTTCCTAATTGCTTGATTATAGTCAAGTCATTTAAGTTTTCTGGGCTCCAATTTCCCCATCTGAACAAATGAGGGTAATGTCTGTCCTATTCATCACATGCTACGCAGCGTTGAAAGAAGGAGAGTGAGATGATGGATATAATAACGTTTTATTTAAAAAAGGTATGAAGGATGGCATGTGGTGACGGTGATGATGATATTCCTAGCTAATTCTGTGCTACGGAAATTTCACATCAATAACATGATGTGTTCAGATTAAAAACAAAGCAAAACAAAGCAACTCGTGAAGGAAGTATTCCACAGCTAAGGAAACTGAAGCTCAGAGATGATACTCAAGGTTGAATTGGAGAAGTAAGTAGTAGGATTGGTTTTCTAACTTAGGTCTCTGCTTTTTTTTTTATGCCATGCTGCCTCTGATTCTCATTATTAACTCGTATTTATTAAGATTTCACTATAAGCCAGACATTACTCCACGGCCTCTGTATGTTTCACTGCATTTGGATCTTCACAGCACTACCCAGAGGGTATTTAAATAATGTTATCATCATTTTACAGTTGAGGAAATAATATCATCACTTACTGCTATTCTATTCATTGTACACGGGGCCAGCTCCAACCCTCGGAAAGCTTTCCTCTAATTGGGTCACAGAGGGTTCCAGCTGCCCACCCACTACCGGCCCCACAGGGATTCAGGAGAATGCTATTTATGTCTCCTGCCCTTCCCACAGAGCCTGGCACCCAGCTCCCTGGGGGAGGACTGCTCTTTGGAATTCCTGGCACGGTCTCCATTCTCCTCCTCCTCATACGCTGCTCATCTCTCCCAGTAATGCGTGTGTTCACTGTGTCTTGTAACTCAGGCACAAGCAAGCGTGGCCCTAGCTGAGGGGTAGCAAATTGGTAACTGATCTCTCGTCAAAGCCTCTAGCATCTCACTCTTTGGAAAGGGTGCTACGGGGTGAATTCCCAGCAGCAGGACCCTCACCTGCAGCCAGCCCTCTGGGAAAGTTTGTTGGAAGGATTTCTCCACCTACCAAGTCCAGGTTTTCTGTGCAGCTGGTTTTGCTGCGTGTCTCTGGGCATTTCCTTCCCTTCTCTGCAGCCTTTCTGGGCTTGGGGCTGTGGTAACCTAGGAAATGGCGGGGTGTGGGGGAAGGAGGCTTTGGTTGCCCGGAGAGCTGCCAGTGTGATTGTCAGCCCGGTGGGCCGGCCCTGAGGTGGTGGGTGTGTGAGAGGGTGTGCGGGGGTGCTGGGAGCCTCCTGCCTATGGTTGCTGGAGTGTCGGCACAGGGCTGTGGGTGTGACTGTAGTGTGAGTGATGCACGGTGGGGGTAATTGTCAGGCGGCTCAGATTTTTTCCTCTGTGTTTTTTTTTCTTCTTCTTCTTCTTCTTTTTTTTCCTCCTAATTTCTAGTAGGCAAAGAAATCCTCCTCTGCAACAGCTCGGTAATATTTTTGAAAAGCTTCCAAGGGGATGAATTATGTACTGTCTCAATTCCTCAGTGTTATTGATTCCTCAAGGCCTTGTGACTAATACTTCTTGATGAGGGGGTCTGGGGTCAGGCTGAAATTTGGGAGGGCAGATTTGCCTATATTTTGTTTGTTTGTTTCACTGTGAACNCTCGGTAATATTTTTGAAAAGCTTCCAAGGGGATGAATTATGTACTGTCTCAATTCCTCAGTGTTATTGATTCCTCAAGGCCTTGTGACTAATACTTCTTGATGAGGGGGTCTGGGGTCAGGATGAAATTTGGGAGGGCAGATTTGCCTATATTTTGTTTGTTTGTTTCACTGTGAACGGGATGCAAGCCAAAAGCATCCTGGGGAAAAGAAACCTGTAGAGTCAGCCTTAGTTTGTGCATCCAGCATTCGCCCTCCACCCAAGTCTTCTGGTTGTACTAAGTCCAGCTTTGCTTGAGGGGAAACATCCCATCTGTTTTTTCACAACATGAGATTGGATAAGGTTGACTCCATGCCAATTTAGGGATGGGCTTATAACCCAGACTCCAGTATATATCATATAACTATTACAATGGTTGGCTTAGGGATGAGCCTAGGACTTGATTAAAAACAATGAAGTCACACTTGAACTACTTAAAAATAGAGAAAAATTATTTTTTTATTGATCTCAGAAGTGAATGATGAAATTTAAAATTTTGATAATAATCTTACAGGAAGCCCCTGCGTGAAAATGAAGGTAATACTAAAGGATTCAGGAAAAAGGAGACAGTCTAAGTGATGTCATTTGAGACCCTGGATCCAGCTGTTCTTGAGGCGGGTTCTACATCTAAACTTTCTCATCATGTGAGCACATAAGCTTTGTTCACACTGTAATCAGTTTGAACTGGGTTTTCTGCTGGGGAAAACCACTGCTTTTCTTTTTTTTTTTTTAAGTTTAAATTTTTATTTTTTAGTTTGTTTTGCTTTACAATACTGTATTCATTTTGCCATACATTGACATGAATCAGCCACAAGTGTACCTGAGTTCCCAATCCGGACCACCCCCCCCCACACACACACCATCCCTCCGGATCATCCCTGCCCATCAGTCCCAAGCCTTCTGCATCGAACCTAGACCGGCAATCCGTTTCCCTTATGATATCATACATCTTACAATGCCATATTCCCAAATCCTCCCACCCTCTCCCTCTCCCACAGAGTCCAAAAGGCTGTTCTACACATCTGTGTCTCTCTTGCTGTCTCGCGTACAGGTTTAACACCACCATCTTTCTAAATTCCATATATATGTGTCAGTATACTGTATTGGTGTTTTTCTTTCTGGCTCACTTCACTCTGTATAATTGGCTCCAGTTCCATCCACCTCATTAGAACTGATTCAAATGTATTCTTTTTGATGGCTGAGTAATACTCCATTGTGTATATGTACCACAGCTTTCTTATCCATTCAACTGGCAGAAATCTTGCCCTTAGGGCACCTTTGGGGGTAACTGGAGATATTTTTAGTTGTCACAGGAGGAAATGGGGTTCCTATTGGCATATAGTGGATGGAGGCCAGGCATGTTGCTAAATGTCCTACAGTGCACAGGATGGCTCCTTGCAAAGAATTGTTTAGTCCAAAATGTCAGTATTACCAGTGTTGACAAACCTGATACACATGAGTCTGTAAAATCATGCTAATGGGTAATAAGGCTTTCTTTCTCACCTCCTCCTTCCAGGGTCAGTTCATTTTATTAGGGATAAAATCTTGGGTTAGAGACTCATGAGGGGCTTCCCTGGTAGCTCAGTCAGTAAAGAATCTGCCTGCAATGCAGGAGACCCAGGTTCCATTCCTGGTCGGGAAGATCCCCTGGAAGAGGGCATGGCAACCCACTACACTATCTTGCCTGGAGAATCCCACGGACAGAGGAGCCTGGCAGGCTATAGTCCATGAGATCTCAAAGAGTCAGACACAACTGAGCAACTAACACACAAACGCACACACACACACACAAACTCATGGATCCTGCAGCCTCTTTGTTGCCCCAGAAGTGAAACTGTGCACAAAGACCGCCCTGACTGAGCTCCAATGGCTTTGGCTTCCGTATGAAAATTGAAAATAGCCCAGATAAGGGCTGTATTAGCCTGGAGTGTCCCAGGGACGGGGGAGCCTGATGGGCTGCCGTCTACAAGGTCGCACAGAGTCGGACACGACTGAAGCGACTTAGCAGCAGNAGACAGCCCTGACTTAGCTCCAATGGCTTTCGCTTCCGTATGAAAATTGAAAATAGCCCAGATAAGGGCTGTATTAGCCTGGAGTGTCCCAGGGACGGGGGAGCCTGATGGGCTGCCGTCTACAAGGTCGCACAGAGTCGGACACGACTGAAGCGACTTAGCAGCAGCAGCAGCAGTGTCCTCATGGCATGACAGCTGGCCTCTTCTAAGTGAATGATCCAGGAGAGAAAGCAAGGAAAATCTGCCTTATCCTTTATGATCTAGTCATACACCATTACTTCCACCATATTCTATTTTTAAAAGGGAGTCACTAAGGTATATTTCACGTCTAAAAGAAGGGGTGATCCAACTCTACCACCTGAAGGATGGAGTATCAGAGAATCTGTGGATATAATCACAGCATACAGCTTTCCTGAGTGAAATCTATGGCATAGCTCATAACTCTTCTGGTCATTCTCAGATAGTAAAACTGTCAAGCTTGGTCTGACAAACACCCTTACTCAGTTTTCAGTTACTCACTTCCCCCAGCTTGTGTTTATCCACCAGAGGGAAGGGCAGTTTGGTTGACCCTGCCCTCTTTCTTTCTTCATTGTTTTCCCCTTTTATCTGCTACTACTGGGGGGTTCCCCCAAAGTTAAGTGTTGATGGGTTGGGGCAAAGAGTTTTAAGAAGGCATAGCCTGGTTTTGTTGATGTCTGTGTTTGGTTTAGCTGGGGCTTTTCTTATTGGGCCCTTTTTGAGGTCTGGGACTTCTTCTTTATAGAAGTCTTTTCAAAAGCAGATGCAGCTTGAAAATGAAATCTCTTCTGTACGGTCACTTGCAACTCTCTGCTTGCTGTCTTCTGTCTTCTCCTTGCTGTGCTACCACAGGCCACTTGAGCCACAGCCAAACTCTTGAATGTTTTCTTAAAACTATCCTCATTTAGCTTTAGGTCAGGAGAAATACTCTTCCTACGTTTAGGGTGATGATTAGTGGTTGAGACATTTATAGCCAGCACAGTAGAAAAACTGTTCCAAGTAGTCTCTATCTACACCTTCAACCTTCAACTCCAAGGTGCTTGATGAACTAAAGACTAAACAATATCACATCTTTTAACATAACCTGATTTATGTACCCTGCTGCCTAGAGTATTGCTTTCAAATGTTGAGGCATCTGTAGAAGTTGAAAAGAATAGAAAAAAATAATTTACATTTCACATCCTATTACGTGTCTATAGAGTGACTGACAATTCATCATACTATAGAGTCTTACACATCAGCTTAGATATATTTTCTCCTACAAATGAGGCCCAGAAATTTCACGTCCATGCTCCAGAGCAACAAAGCTTGGATTCTAAAACTCCTAATGTGACTGCTAATTTTTAGATTCAAATTTTGATCATGAAATGTGATTGGGGAAGTGTAAAGTGCTATACCAGTTTAACCCTCTATGAAAACCTCAGCTCCATGCTTACAAGCACAGTGGTGTCCTGGCAAAGATAAGAGTCTTTCTGAAGAACCTACCCTACTGACTTTTTGAAAAGCATGGTTTAATCACAAGCCCCAAAACATTCACACACATTTATTATTGATACAGCACTTAACCTTCTGGCCTTCCAGCACTTTTTCCTGATGGAACCCTTCACTTTACCTGCTATGCTCATGTTTCTGATGGAAGTTAACTTTGCAGGATGTCATGCAAAGGCTGTGGTAGGCTCACAGTCCTGCCAGTGGCTTAGAACCTTAATTTTATCATCACTCTGAGAAATGGGACCAAATATATAATTTATGGAGAAAAAAGCGTATATCCTTCTCTTTGCACTAAAACACATTAGTGCTCTATTTATGAGTCTGTTATGATATTTTAATCATTATATAGATTCCTCTATATGACTTATCTTTCCTATCAAACCCTATACTTCCATATTTGTCTCCTAATCACCTACCGCTCCTCATCCCATTCTCCATATCCAGATATGGAAGAATAGTTGTATATTTGACTCTTTAATCAAGTATTAATGTGGGTGAGTGTGTGTGTTAGTTGCTCAGTCTAGTCCAACTCTCTGTGACCCCTTGGGCTATAGCTCGCCAGACTCCTCTACCTATGGAATTCTGTAGGCAAGAATGCTGGAGTGGGCTGCCATTCCCTTCTCCAGGGGATCTTCCCAACCCAGGGATCAAACCTGGGTCTCCAACATTGGAGACAGATTCTTTGCCATCTAAGCCACCAGAGAAGTGAGTGAATGAGTGAATACTTAGATGAACCATTGGAGATCTAAAGAATAGAATGTTCTCAGCAAATCCACTTTGCTAAACTCCACATATCCATTTTAGAGAATCAGCTTTGTTCTCTTGTCATCACCCTACTTCTCAAAAAAAAAAAAAAAAAAAAAAAAAAAAAAATCCCCAAGTGTCCACAGATTGAATAAATGACAATAATCTGTCTCAANAATCCACTTTGCTAAACTCCACATATCCATTTTAGAGAATCAGCTTTGTTCTCTTGTCATCACCCTACTTCTCAAAAAAAAAAAAAAAAAAAAAAAAAAAAAATCCCCAAGTGTCCACAGATTGAATCAAGGACAATCATCTGGCCCAAAAGGATTCTTCTTTTTCTCCTTCTTATGACAGTGCTGGGTCTTTGTTGCAGCATACAGGCTTCCTCTAGTTGGAATGTGCTTCTCTTATGCCACACGAGTTTTAGTTGCCCCACAGCATGTAGGATCTTAGTTCCCCAAACAGGGATCGAACCCCAAAAGAATTATTCTTGGAATTTGAATTTGTGAAATTATCTGAATTAACCTTTGTCAAGCAGTACTGATGAAGCACGTTTATGGAGAGCAGAATTTAGGATGAGCATAGAGAGAAGCAATGACAGGTTGGTTTGGCCCTTAAGAGAACAGTTAGTTTGGTTTTCAAAGAACGCTTTTCAGTCTCTGATAGCTTTCCAGCTCCTGGTTCCGGGTTCTACACTTCTAATCTAGAGCTCATGGATACTCTTTTCCATGTTATAACATCTCTGACTTCTCTTGTCATTTTGATCTCAGCTTGAATGAATGTCATCTCCTAGTAGAAGCCTTCTCTTCAGAATTTCAGTTGTTTATGCCCTTTGTCCCAAGTCACTCTGCTTTATTTTCTCCAAATCACTTAGCGCCACAAATGGGTGTCTGACTGTTATATTATTTATTATCCGTTTCCCCTACTAGAATTCATCACATGACAACAAATGAAGTGAAGGGAAAGTCGCTCAGTCGTGTCCAACTCTTTGTGACTGTATAGTCCATAGAATTCTTTAGGCCAGAATCCTGGAGTGGGTAGCTGTTCCCTTCTCCTTCTCCAGGGGATCTTCCTAACAAATATCTCATCTATTTGGTTCTCCACTCTTTTTCCAACACTATCAAATAGTGTTTTTGTATCAGAGGCCTGAGTAAGTAGTCTTTGGATAAATAATAGATATAATAAATCCTTCCTGTTACCTCAGCTATTTTGAGGCTTCCATTATTCTAACATAAAAGTACCAATCTCTGAGCATGGAAGCTATAGGGCATATCAGTGCCCATGTTACTGAAAGGTCTCCTAAAATAATGATCCACTTCATCTTCTCCAACAGGTCCAAAGCAAGAAGCCTATAAAAGGTCTTCCCGACATCTGATCTGCATTGTCCCTTCAATCCCTTCTCCCCCAACCTCCTCAAACTGGTCAATTTTATATTTACCTACATCTGTAGACTACTGGAAAGTATTGTCACACTTCACCCATATTATTAAGCCCTTCAAATCATGTGTCAGTTTTCCTATTATGCAGGTGCTTTGCAAATGGTGATGGTGAGGGTACTGATTTAACTTAGTCTGAAGCCTCTTTATATAATAACAGTCAGGAGTAAATTATCATAAAGTATCTTGGAGCACAGCTCCCACCTGTTTAATGTTGAAACTCGTCTGAAGGAGTTTCAGGGGAGATTAAAGATGTACAGCCAAGTACTCATCTTGCCTGGGAAGGAAGTGAGAAATTCCACCTTGTAAAGGTCACCCAGAAACTCAGAAGCACTCAGAGTTCTGCACAACAGATGTGGCAGCAAGTCCCCCACGTGATTCACTGCACAGTATATTCAGGGCTATTGATCTCCTATTGGCAATCAGAGCCCCACGCAGCCTCTCAGGAGTGAGGTGTGGGAGTGCATTGTTCAGTTCTAAGGTACTGAGTGTGCGGGGGCTGCGCGTGCTGTGGAGCAGGCTCCAAATGAGTCAGATGTCTGTTAGGAATATTGCTTTGAATCTGTTGCCTGTGCTTTCTGTCTCACATTGCCCACAAGTACCTTTCCAATAACTTAGACTCACATTTCACAGTTTAAAATGGCCCAGACTGAAGACGACCAATACGGCTGAGTCAAACCCCAAAAAGACCACTTAAGAAATACTGCAATATCCATGGTGTCACAGAGGGACAGAGTGGGTAGAGAGTGGATTGTTAGAGTCGGATGAGCTTGCATTTGAATCTCAGCTCAGTTATTCCCTAGCTGTCAGGCATTGGGAAAGATATTTCACTTTAAGTCTTAATGTTCTTTGCGTTCAAATATTATTGGCATGCCAAACAAAATTGACCTCATAGGACTGTGGTGATTAATGAGTAAAATGACATAAGCAGATCTCTTCATCACAGTGCTGGGAGATGGTAGGCACTCCTTTTTTCCCCCTGGAACCTCAGTTCCTTTTTAAATAAGAAGAATACTAATAATATATATCTTACATTTTTTAAGCACTTAGTATATGCTCAGTCATGCACTTTAATTATTGGGGCAGACACGGTCAATTGTTTTCCCTGTTCTATTTTTCTGCACTAACAGAATCTTTAATAATCCACCCAGTTTAAAAGCTACATTTCTTATCTTCTCTTGAGACTGGGACCAGTTATGTGATCTGAACTTCGCAACAGTTTTAGACTCAGACGTTTACTATGGATTCATGGAAACTTCTGCCCCTCCTTTGTCATGTCCTCTTTCTGTTTTCCTGCCTGCCATGTACATGTGAGCCTGCTGGGGAGAAGCCCTCTGGCTTCCATCAGGCAGCTACGAGGGTGTAAGCCCCTTATAAGGGATGATGGAACAAGAAGACAGAAGGATCCTGGGGTATTCTGGACTCTTTGTACTAGCCCTGGAATGTCTCTAGACTTTTAATTTATGGAAAAGATGCCTTCTATTTGGTTAAACTTTTATAATTGAGTTTTGTATACATGCAACCAAATGCAGTCCCTAACCAATATATGTACATTATCTTAATCATTACTCCAATAAGTTTTTTGGCATTATTGTTATCAAATCTATTTTATATTAAGGATATTGAGACATAAGGAAGTAATCTACCCAGGGTCACAAGCAATTCACCTAATAAGTGAAGCAGGGCTTTGAATCTGTACTTAGTAAATACAAGATGGGGGATGACAATATTTCTTCCCTAGTCTTCCTGTTTTATAAATCTTTGAGCCTACCTCTGTAACCTCAAAACTTGCTCTGACTGCCTGATCTTTTTGTAAAAATTTCTTTGAATTCTCCCAGACCACAGTGCTGTTGGAAGACATTTAAGCTCATGTGGTTATTCTGGCATTAACTACCTGTGATCCTAGGCCAGTCATTTAGCTTCTCTGGTCATTTTATGGCAAGAGGGCAACAGATTATTTCTAATCATCCCTTATTTCTAACTGTCTGTGATTCTAAAGGTGAATTTAATAGATTTCTAATTATTCCATTGGCTGATCATCAAAGTTTTACTTTATCTAGTTCCATCTCATGACCCAGAGGGTACTGAATAAATATTAATTAATGACTGTACTAGGGATAAAGCAACTTTTTCTTTTCATTCTCTCACTTTCCCTCTAAGTCATTGGCTTTTTATTCTTTTTATTTTCATCTAAAATCCAACATCTCATTAGATGATTTGGGGGAACTGATCCAGTCAAGATCAAAGACCATTGCTTCCAAAGGATGAAGCTTACTTCAGTCAGGGAAGAAGCAAAGGGAACAAATCAAAGGCCTTGAAAAGTCACATTTGGGGTAAAAAATAAAAAAAGGAAAAGTACAAACCATCCCTTAGGTGAAGGAATGGGGTTGGTATATGGATTCAAAGAAACAGTCTTCAAATAAGAAATAACAAATCAAAGCAGCTTTAGTTGGAAGGAAGAAGAAAGCACAGTAGTAAACAAAAGCGAGGATTGGTATTGTTTTGAAGTTTTTTAGAAAGATAAGCAGTGACCAGAGCACTGAAAATTGTTAAATGAGATTTGAGCTAAAGGAATAATATTCGTATTGTGAATGATCAAAATATATCAATTAAATAGGTAGAAAGTGCTTTAACTTAAGTAGAATCTTTATCTGGGGGAGACCATGTCAAGAAAAAGTTTTGAAACTTATACTGTTGTAATACTGCAATGGGTTAGGAGAAGGCTGCTGTCTGCAAGCCAAGAAGAGCATCCTCACCGAGAACAGAACCTGCCAGCACCTTAATCTTTAGCTTCCCAGCCTCCAAAACTGTGGGAAGTAGATGTGTATTGTTTAAGCAACCTAATCTGGTATTTTGATATAGCAGCTTGAACTAAGACAGATTTCATAAAGTTCTTATAGCAGATTTAAGTTCAAAATTCTAATAATATATGTTGGCATTGTTGTTGTTGTTCAGTTGCTAAGTCATGTCTGACTCTTTGTGACCCCATGGACTGCAGCATGCCAGACTCTCCCGTTCTTTACCAACTCATGGAGTTTGCTCAAACTCATGTTCATTGAGTCAGTGATGCCGTCCAACCATCTCATCTTCTGTTGCTCACTTCTCCTCCTGCCCTCAATCTTTCCCAACATCAGGGTCTTTTCCAATGAGTCAACTCTTCACATCAGGTGGCCAAAATATCAGAGCTTCAGCTTCAGTGTTAGTCCTTCCAGTGAGTATTCAGGGTTGATTTCATTTAGGATTGACTGGTGTGATCTCCTTACTATCAATCCATGGGACTCTCAAGAGTCTTCTCCAACACTGCAATTGGAAAGCATCAATTATTTGGTTCTCAGCTTTCTTTATGGTCCAGCTCTCACATCCATACATGACTACTGGAAAATCCATAGCTTTGACTGTACAGACCTTTGTCAGCAAAGTGATGTCTCTCTGCTTTTTAATACACTGTCTAGGTTAGTCATAGCTCCTCTGTTCTTGGAATTCTCTGGGTAAGAATACTGGAGTGGGCAGTCATTCCCTTTTCCACGGAATCTTCCTGACCCAGGGATCAAATCCAGGTCTTTTGCATTGCATGCAGATTCTGTACTATCATCTGAGCCACCAGAGAAGCCCATGTTGGCATTAATACAGAGAAAATCAACATGGGATGAGGAATGCAGCATGGGAATTGAAGCCTTAGTTACTTTCCAAACTCTTTCTCTAATTAATTTGCTAACATCTTTGAGACTCAATTTACCCATCTTAAAGTAGAGTTAGTAATATCTACAGCAAGGATGATTTACACTACATAAAAATAACACAAGTTTTCTTGTGAAATAACTGATATGCAGTAGCTATTCAATAAAAATTAATTCTTCATTCTGGTAACAATAGGTAAAATTTCTTCTCTTGCTTTATGAAACTTCAGTTTTACTTGCTTTAAAGCCCGTATTTTAGAATCCAGTTTTCATGCAAAGAAAATCTGTAAGAAGAGTACATTGTGAATAGTTCTGTAATGAAAGATGCATTAAAAAGCATAATAAATTTGTATTTTTATAATGTGCTATATACAGACTGCTTGTATCTTATCATGCTTATAACTGAAGTTTTTACTTTTCAGGAATTTTGACATTTGTTTGGAGAGCCTCATTTGACCTCTTTTTGGGGAGCTAAATTGGACTGAACATGAGGTGCTGTTTTTTTTCTCATGAGGTACTGAGTTTTCTCAGAAAATAGAGAAAGCTATTTTCTCCAGAGCAAATATGTTTATTGCACTTCATGTGGAAGGAAAGTAAATCACCTTACTAGAAACACCATGAACATTCTGGATTTAATTAAAAATATGGCAAAGCTAGAGAAATTTGTTTTTGAGTTTCTTAGATAGACTGTATTTCATGGAGTCATTTTTATTTTATCAATTACTCTCTAGGAAATGAACACTTTTAGGCTCTGGTATGGAAAAACTGTGTGAAAGACTTAGAGCTTCCTTTGAATAAATGTTTTGTGCATTTTTTCAGGACATTTTAAGGCTGACATTACTCAGAATTACTAATAGAATTTAACTGGTACATTGGTTGTGGACGATTGGACAATAGTTTTGTTTTATGTGATACAGGTTTTTAATACATGCATAAATCTGGATAAGAAGCTAACTGGAGAAGTGGACCTGTGAGCTCTAATTGATACTCACTTTCTTATGGGGTTGCGAAGAGTTGGACATGACTGAGTGACTTCACTCACTCACTCACTCTTCCTACATCCAGTTAGTTTCATGGAACACTCCAGGCTGCCATTAGATCTAAGCCTCTCAAACTCTGTATATGGATGGTCCTACTGCATAAAAATAACCCAGTCCTCAGGCCCTTTACAAATTCCTTGGGGTACAATGTAGAAATCGCTTTTAAAGAAGCTTTCCAGATGATTCCATGAGCATCAATATGATTTCCTATCACCCTTGTGGTCAAAAATCCCACAGCCTCTGTATGTGACGCAGAGGTGGTTACACTGTGATGTTCAGTTATTTAAAGACTTAAACACTGCTTGAGGACGTGAAATACACCAAAGGGACATGGCAGGGGAACCTACAAAGTCACAGAATGAAATCAACATTAGGAACCTTTGTGTCTGTCAATGACCACCAGTGCTGAGATCAAAAACAACTGTCATTAGCTTCTGTCAGTCACTGAACCACACCCTCTTGAAGAGAGGCTGCTGTACGTCATGATGATGAACACCCCTGCCAGTATCTTTGGGAACTGCCAATAAGAAGAGAAACTGCCTACTTCTTGTTTCTTTGAACTGCTAAAGAGCCTGTCATTACCCATTGATGGGCATCATCACGTTTCAGCAGATATTTCTGTTTTATTGGCTTGGGGTTAATTAAGAGAATAATAGTTTGTGGGATAACCATATAATAAAATAATATTATGATTCTATTTCAGAATTCCCTCTGGGCTTGATCTCTCAGGAGACTAGAGGTCACTGCCTTTGATGCATTTTTCAATAGAGGGAAAGAAATAGGAGGGAGGCTCTGGAATTACTGGGAACAGATTCTTCCTAACTGGAGAAACCGTAAAACTGGCTCCAGCTTTGGATTCCCAGAGTTACTTGAGTGAAGAGGGTTACAGAATAGAGATGAAATTACAGTTGGATCATTTTCTGAAGGCTGTTGCTATTAAGTAGCACATACTAGGTGGCTTAAAAGATCAGAAATACATTGTCTCACAGTCCTGGAGGATAGATGTCCAAAATGAAGCTTTTGGCAGAGCCATGATCTCACTTAAGACTCTAGTGTAGGAGTGTTCTTTGCTTCTCCTTCATTTCTGCTGACCACAGCAAATCCTCAAGTGTTTCTTGGCTTTAGAGTCATCATTCCAATCTCTTCTTCCATCATCACATGGCCTCTTCTGTGTATTTCTGTGTGTTCTGTTTTCTTATAGAGATACTAGTCATTAGATGGGGGCCCACTGTTACGTTGTATGACCACAATTTAAATCTGTCTGCAAAGACCCTATTTGCAAATAAGATTGTATGCTGAAGTTCTGGGTTGACATGAATTTTGGGGGGTGGATGCCATTAAACCAATACACAGACAATTGGTAAGATTTGAATTTCTTTAAAATGCACAACTTTAAATGAGCCAAAGGACAAAATGACCTTTAAAATTGGGAAAACAGCTATTTACAAGGTCTGATTTATTTATTTATTTTCCTGAATGGCTGTGTCCATTGCCCAAGTCATACAGATAAACTGGTTTGCTTGGATTCCAGTACCTGTGTTTAGGACCGAAAACTTGAAAAAGATGTGATTAAGGAGAACTAGAAATCCAACCATTTCTCGGTGTCTCCATAGTTAGTCTTTTCATGAAAAGAAAAGAACACCAGAAATTAACAAAGATTTCACTAGGGAATTAACAAGAAATTATCTGGTTGTCACACATCATTCTACAAGGCAAATGAGCTGATGAAATTAGTTGGCCTTTTTAACACAGTTCCGAAAAGTAGATCATGATGTGGGGATTCAAGATGGTGAATCCTGAGTGGCTTCAGAGTCTAAGAAATTTTAACTTAGGGAGTAGATTGAAGATAAGCTTTACATAAATCCCATTTTCCCCTGATAATAGTTTTTCATTATCTGATTGCACAAACATCTTATTGGTATAAAACTTTCCAATGCTGCCCATTTTCGTACAAATCATTTTCAGTATAAGAAGAAAAATGATGATGAAGGATTTGGTAGAGTAATCTATGGTTCTTGATTGTGGCAGCAAAAGCTATTTGAGCATTTATTTTTAGAAAAAGGAAAGCTCTTTTATAATAACAAAAGGCTTCCCTGGTGGCTCAGATGGTTAAGAATCTGCCTGCAATGCAGGAGACCTGGGTTCGATCTATGGTCAGGAAGATCCCCTGGAGAAGGGAATATCTACCCACTGCAATATTCTTGACTGGATAATTCCATGGACAGAGGAGCCTGGCGGCTACAGTCTATGGGGTCGCAAGAGTCGAACACGACTGAATGACTAATACTTTCATTTTCTTTCAATATGAAAACTGGATAGATTTGTCTAGTAGAATCCAAGTGAAGTGAAGTTACAAAGTTGTGTCTGACTCTTTGCAATTCTATGGACTGTAGTCCACCAGGCTTCTCCATCCATGANTCGAACACAACTGAATGACTAATACTTTCATTTTCTTTCAATATGAAAACTGGATAGATTTGTCTAGTAGAATCCAAGTGAAGTGAAGTTACAAAGTTGTGTCTGACTCTTTGCAATTCTATGGACTGTAGTCCACCAGGCTTCTCCATCCATGAGTTTCCACTGGAGTGGGTTGCTATTTTTTCTCCAGGGGATTTTCCCAACCCAGGGATTAAACCTGGGTCTCCCGCATTGCAGGCAGACTCTTTACCATCTGAGCCACCAGGGAATCCCCTAGAATCCAAGAGTCAGAGCCTAAAATTCTAGAGACAGAGAGAAGTGAATAAGAATTGACACAATTTATTAAGTAGCTAAACAACTTTCAAAAGGAATTGACCTGAAATCAAATACATTTAATACTTCTAGAAGCACAGAGAGAAATTCCCTTGCACATTTAATACAGGTGTGAATTTGTCTTTTGAGAATTTTTTTATGGGCACTTTTGCCCTGATGTTAGTAATTTGTGTCTCTCTGAGGGAGTGATACTTGTTAGGGATGCAAAAAAGACATGGCATGATATTATTTTTTTATAAAAATTTTTATCATAGAAAATTTTAATTTCTTTAATCAAGGGGATGGACTAGTGTACTCTAAATCCATATTATTTCCCTGAGAGAATCTAATCCTCATCTCTCTCCTAGTTCAGGTCTGGAGGCTTTCCATCCTCTGCCTCCATTCCCCAGCCATCCCTCCCTATCAGCCGAACTTCTCTGATCAATAGATCAGAGATCACTAAGCTGAAATGGTTAACTTTGCAATGCCTCTTGGCGTAGCCTCACAGGATACTATCTTAAATGTAATATCCAAAGGACTGTGTGTGTTTGGAACTAGTTCCGCAAATTCAGAGCAATCTGCCTGCTGCTTCCGAAAGATCAGTCTGCCTTTAGCAGTTGAGCCTCAGCAATAGAGGAGGCACAGAAGAGACAGTATGATTCTTGTTCCTCTTTATCCTCCAGCTGAATATTATTTTTAGGTCAAGCCTGATCCCTTTCTGTACCCCAAACTATGGGATGATGCTAATTTGTAAAGTTTAGGTGCAGTATAAGCTAATGATTTATTCATATCAGAAGAGATTGCTCTCTACCTCTGATAGTTGCGGATTATATTGAGGAATCACACACATTAGGGGCATTTAACTCCCTCTTTTGAAGCAGACATATTTGGCTACTGGAATACACCAGATGCTATGGCAATGGAGATGATGTGTGATGTTGGTTTCTGATTTGCATATAGAAATAAATGCTTGTGGAAAAAATAGGAGACAGAGCATGAATAGAAAGAGAAACACATACCAGGACCCTGATGATCAGTAAAATATTAGTGCCCATTAATATTTGTTTTGACTAGAGTTTTTTTTAAATCCTCTTTAGCTGCAATTTTACATAGAGAATAAGCATAGTAAATGATTATTTTCTAGGTGGAGAATTATCTAGATTATAATCATTTTACTCTGTTGCTGCTGCTGCTACTGCTGCTGCTAAGTCGCTTCAGTCGTGTCCGACTCTGTGCGACCCCACAGACAGCTGCCCACCAGGCTCCCCCGTCCCTGGGGTTCTCCAGGCAAGAACGCTGGGGTGTTTTCTGTTACAGAATATTACCTGTATCTTCCATGGTGGCCACACACACATGGAGAGAGAAGTAATCATGATAGATATGGACTCAGCTCCATTCTATTTTTGCAACCTTTGATTAAGCCTATTTTTAGCCATTCCATATTGACTAATGCTTTATTAATATCTGGTATCTATCCTACTTTGGCTTATAAGATGGTGAAAGCAATGACTAATTACTAGTCATGCACACACCTATGTAGGGTATATTTTTAGAGTCTACACTGAGAAATATATATTGTAAAGTACCTCTCCAAATTTTTGCTGTAATTGCACACAGAAGGTTCGAGTCAATAAAATAGTGTTGCTCTCCCTAAAGTGAAGTAAATGGTTGTTTTGAAGCTTTCCCAGTGTCCTTATTTAATTGCCGTGGGCCATGAGAATTGATATGTACTTTTTTTGGTTCAAAATAAATTTCCTTAATTAATGAATTTTCATGACCAGAAAGTCCAGTTGAAAGCCTGCATACAAACTGACCATTAGTTTTCTAATGCCAGCTAAACCCCTCAAACCTTTTCTTGTTTTTATGTGTGGAGAGACAAGAAGACATGACCTTTCATTTCAGTCTGGATTTTGAGCTCATTCTTGACTGCCACTTACCAAGGTCAAATGTGAAGAGATTTCTCCTACCAAGCATCACACTCTTGAATCTCAGCCAATCTGCTTTCTTGACTTACTGGTTTTTTAGACTGCTTGCAGCGAAAAGCCCATTTGGTTGGGTAAAACAGAGCTAATACATTCACTCATGCAAATAAATATTTATTAAGTACTCTATTGGACTGACTAGTGTCCCTCAAAAATTCATGTCTACCAAGAACCTCAGAAAATGACCTTATTTGGAAACAGGATTGCTGCAGATGTAATATATTAAAATGAGGTCATGCTGGATCAGGGTGGGCCTGAAATTCAATAACAGCTGCTGTTATAAGAAGATATGATGATGGAGACAGAAGCTGGAGGGATGCAGTTACAAGCCAAGGAATGTCAAAAGTTGCCAGCAGCCACAAGAACCTGGAAGAAGCAAGGGAGAATTCTTCCCTAGAGCCTTCTGAAGAAGCATGGCCCTGCCAACACCTTGATTTCAATCTTCTAACCTCCAGACCTGTGAGAGAATAAATTTTTGTTTCTTAAGGTACCAGTTTGTGCTAATTTGTTACAGCAGTCCTAGAACGTTAATACGTATTCCTACTGTGGACCGGTAATTGTCCCAGTTAGCTGAAGTACTGCATGAGCTAATTCAGTAGTCCTTCTTCTCCCAAACCTTTATAATGCAAGATATCCTACTCATTGGTTTGGAAAGGTAGAAGCACAGTTCAAAAATATAGTCAACATTTATTGAAATATGATTTTCATTGTTCTTAAATGTTGTTATACACTGAGTCATCTTACCCAAAAATGTATATATTGAAGCCTTAAGCTCAGAGTTTGACTGTATTTGGAAATAATGCCTTTAATGGGGTGCTTACATTAAAATGAAGCTGTCAGGCTGATCCTTAATCCACTCTGACCACTTTTTTTAATAAGAAGGGAAACTTTAGTTATACACAGGGCACCAGGGCTGGGCAAGCACAGAGGAAAGATGACGTGATGACCCAGGGAGAAGGCAGCCATCTGCAAGTCAAGGAGATGGGCCTCCAAAACAACAACCTTGCAGACACCTTGGTCTCAGACTTATAGCTTCCAGACTGTAAGAAAATACATTTCTATTGTTTAAGCCACCCAGTCCATGGTATNAAGAACCTCAGAAAATGACCTTATTTGGAAACAGGATTGCTGCAGATGTAATATATTAAAATGAGGTCATGCTGGATCAGGGTGGGCCTGAAATTCAATAACAGCTGCTGTTATAAGAAGATATGATGATGGAGACAGAAGCTGGAGGGATGCAGTTACAAGCCAAGGAATGTCAAAAGTTGCCAGCAGCCACAAGAACCTGGAAGAAGCAAGGGAGAATTCTTCCCTAGAGCCTTCTGAAGAAGCATGGCCCTGCCAACACCTTGATTTCAATCTTCTAACCTCCAGACCTGTGAGAGAATAAGTTTTTGTTTCTTAAGGTACCAGTTTGTGCTAATTTGTTACAGCAGTCCTAGAACGTTAATACGTATTCCTACTGTGGACCGGTAATTGTCCCAGTTAGCTGAAGTACTGCATGAGCTAATTCAGTAGTCCTTCTTCTCCCAAACCTTTATAATGCAAGGTATCCTACTCATTGGTTTGGAAAGGTAGAAGCACAGTTCAAAAATATAGTCAACATTTATTGAAATATGATTTTCATTGTTCTTAAATGTTGTTATACACTGAGTCATCTTACCCAAAAATGTATATATTGAAGCCTTAAGCTCAGAGTTTGACTGTATTTGGAAATAATGCCTTTAATGGGGTGCTTACATTAAAATGAAGCTGTCAGGCTGATCCTTAATCCACTCTGACCACTTTTTTTAATAAGAAGGGAAACTTTAGTTATACACAGGGCACCAGGGCTGGGCAAGCACAGAGGAAAGATGACGTGATGACCCAGGGAGAAGGCAGCCATCTGCAAGTCAAGGAGATGGGCCTCCAAAACAACAACCTTGCAGACACCTTGGTCTCAGACTTATAGCTTCCAGACTGTAAGAAAATACATTTCTATTGTTTAAGCCACCCAGTCCATGGTATTTGTTATGACAGCCCTAGCAAATTAACATAAGGATTTACACATATTAATTCCTTTAATTTTTATAACAGTGCAGAGTGGTAGGTTTTATTTTCCCAATTTTAAAAAAGAAAACAAAACAAAACAAAACAAAACTCTCCTGTGATAATCTGAATAATGTCCCCCAAAGATATCCGAGTCTAGTGCATGGGCCTTGTGACTACCATCTTATGTTGTAAAAGGGACTTTGTAGATATGATCAGATTTAGAATCTTGTGTTGAGGGGATTATCCTGGATTATCTTGAGGGGCCCTTATGTAATCACAGGTGTCTTTATAAAAGAGAAACAGGGCAGACATAACTGTAGAGGAGATGATGGGACAACGAAAGCAGTTTGGAGGGATGTGCCCATGAGTCCAGGAATAGCAGCAGCCATCAGAAGCTGGAGGAGGCAAGGAGCAAATTCCCCTGGAGCCTCCAGAAGGAGCCAGTACCTTGATTTCAGCCTTGTGAGACTCATTTCTCACACTGGGCCTCAAGAACTACAAAATTTTCTTTAAAAGGTTGTTTTAAGCCCCTATATTTGTGGTGGTAACTTGTAGCAGCAGCAGGATATTAACACATCTTCTAAGGTGATGCAGTCATTAGGTGGCAGAGCCCTAATGACTTGAACCCACCTGGCTCCAGCTTCTTGTGGTTAGCTACTAAATCTACTCTCTCTCTCTTTTTCAATATATGGATTTGAGATCATTCATTATAATGTACTGGGATGGGGTTAGTTTAATGTTGTGAACACAAAATTTGGAGTTAAGCTGGACTGGAATTCTAATATTCACTTACCAATTTATTGGTTATCTTACTTTAGTTCACTTAAACTTTCTGTGCCCCAGTTTTCACGGTTAAGTGTGATTATGCTGATGTATTGTAGTACTATTTAGGAACAGTACATACAAAGTGTCCAGTAGAGTATATATTTTGAACTGCTGCTGCTGCTGCTGCTGCTAAGTCACTTCAGTCGTGTCCGACTAAGCACTTAATTAATGTCGCTATTATTTCTCTCATGACTTAAAGATACAAAGTCATTTCTTCATAAAACTCTCTGTAAAAGTTTCTGGGCCACTTACGTTTGTGCTTCTTTAAGGCAATCACTGTACTTTTATAGGCCATTCTTTTATTTTTTTTTTCTAATTTATTTTTTTATTGAAGGATAATTGCTTTACAGAATTTTGTTGTTGTCTATCAAACCTCAACATGAATCAGCCATAGGTATACATATATCCCCTCCCTTTTGAACCTCCCTCCCATCTCCCTCCCCATCCCACCCCTCTAGGTTGATACAGAGCCCCTGTTTGAGTTTCCTGAGCCATACAGCAAATTCCCATTGGCTATCTATTTTACATATGATAATATAAATTTCCATGTCATTCTTTCCATACATCTCACCCTCTCCTCCCCTCTCCCCATGTCCACAAGTCTATTCTTTATGTCTGTTTCTTCACTGTTGCCTTGTAAATGAATTCTTCAGAACCATTTTTCTAGATTCCGTATATATGTGTTAAAATATGATATTTCTCTTTCTCTTTCTGACTCACTTTACTCTGCATAATAGGTTCTAGGTTCATCCACCTCATCAGAACTGACTCAAATGTGTTCCTTTTTATTGCTGAGTAATATTCCATTGTGTATACATACCACAGTTTCTTTATCCATTCATCTGTCAATAGGCATCTAGGTTGCTTCCACATTCTAGCTACTGTAAATAGTGCTGCAATGAACAATGAGATACATGTGTCTTTTTCAACCCTGATTTTCTCAGGGTATATGCCTAGGAGTAGGATTGCTGGGTCATATGGTGGTTTTATTCCTAGTGTTTTAAGGAATCTCCATACTGTCTTCCATAGTGGCTGGATCAATTTACATTCCCACCAACAGAATGCAAGAGCATTCCCTTTTCTCTACACCCGCTCCAGCATTTATTGTGTGTAGACTTTTTGATGATGCCCATTCTGACCAGTGTGAGGTGATATCTCATTGTGGTTTTGACTTTCATAGGCCATTCTTATAGCAACATAAGATGTTTCTGTGTAATTAACTCATAAAGATGATACAGTTGAGTGTCTGTTGTAAAATACAAAGTGAAAAATTTTTGAAAAAAGAATGAATCTTTAACCACTTGCACCATTTTTTTGTTAGTTTGCTTCTGAATGAGTTTTCTTCTTGGTCCATTTGGCCTTCTTTATTGGCTGCATGGCTTGCAGAGTCTTTCTCAACCATGGATGAGCCCCCTGCATTAGAAGCACAGAATCTTAGCCACTGGACTGCCAGGGAAGTCACTGCTCTTCTTGGTCCAATATTCAAATCCACATTTTTGAATTCTGGTTTCATCTGTTCTGACTTCTCATTCACTCTATCTGTCCTTTGCCTGTTTGCTCTCACAGTCCTTTCTCTCCTGTTCTCTGATTTGCCCTGAATTTTGAAGGGCCAACCATTGTTATTTCTAAGACTTACTTGCCAACTGGCTTCCTGCTAAATTCAGATAACAGAAGCCCTGGCAAGAGATTGGATTGTCAGAGGAAGAAACTAGAATGTTCCTTCCTTCACTCCTCTGCTCCCCGTGACATCTCTGCCAGATGCTGTCTCCTTTGCAAATCCAGATCCTGCTGTTAAGGTCCCTCTTTCTGGCCCTGCCTACTGGGCTTTGATAACGTCCACTCCTAGATACGTTTCTTTATGTTCCCAGCCCAGGTATCATTGCGGCTCTGGTGTTGACAAAATTGGGGTTGCCTTGTGTCTCCTTGTTGGATTTCAGCTTGTTCTAGGCCTTTTAAACTGCTTCATGCTATTGAAGTACCTCTACTGAACTAGCATGGATGAGTTCTGTCTCACTGGCTGGACCCTAACAAACAGATCCACCTTCCTCTCCACCTGCATTGAATTTAAACCTAAAACGTGATTTTATCTCTATGTCCTCTCTTGACAAGTACCCAGGCCCGAGTGCTCTGCGAGATTTGTATCCATCATCATAAAGGCCTCCTACTTCTTACTCATCCAGTTATGATTCTGTCTGTCTGTGTGCCTACCTGCTTCTTTTTCTCATGCTGCACCTACCTGCCTTACAATCTTGGGTGGGAACAATTTTCCCTGCCTCTTTCCTCACACATGAATTCATTCTGCTCTCACACCTTTCAGTTGTCACCTTTGGACATTTTGATCATCTTGTCTATTTGTCAGTGAAAGTCCACACTGAGTTTCGTGCTTTGCCTCAGTTCTTTCTGTGGCACACATGCTTATCTCTAGCCTATGTTGGTTAGTTGCTTCTCTCCATTGTTTAGACCATGCGCTACTGCAGTTGAGAGACTTTCTTTCAACTCTGCATCCCTAGAGTCATCTGTAGTGCCTGGCAAAGGGCATATAATAAGTAAATGAACACACTGTAAAGACTAGTGGTGCTTTAGCTTAGAGAAGCTGAGGGCAGACTTTATTATTTTCAAGTTTATGTGGGAGATGCTGAGTTTGATAGGAGCATAAAATCTGCAAGCTGGAAGAAATCCTAGAAACCCAAATAGATACATGGCAGTTGGTTATTTTGCTAATGTATGAAAATTAGAATAAGGTTGTTGTTCAGTTGCCAAGTCGTGTCTGAGTCTTTGTGACCCTGTGGACTGCAGCATGTCAGACTTCCCTGTCCTTCACTATCTTGCAGAGTTTGCTCAAACTCATGCCCATTGAGTCAGTGATGCCATCCAACCATCTCATCCTCTGTTGTCCCCTTCTCCTCCTACCTTCAGTCTTTCCCAGGATCAGGGTCTTGTCCAGTGAATCAGCTCTTCATGTCAGGTGGCCAAAGCATTGGAGCTTCAGCTTCAGTCCTTCCAATGAATATACAGGGCAACAAACTTAAAAAGAAGTGTGGTTTTAAATGGAAATGCAGAGGTCCACTCTGACTATAAGAGTGATAATAACCCAAGACACATAATTGAAGGGTCTCTAATCCTGGAAATCTGTGTGAAAATAACATGCAGTTTCCAATCTTGAGTACCTTACAGATTCATTTTGTAAAGACTTCAGGCTGCACCTGAATGTTTCTCAAGGCCCCGTCTGGTTATAGGTTTCCAGATTAGGTCTGAGTTTGAGGAGGGTTGGAGAGTAAAATAACCTGATTAACCTTATAATTCACAGCATGAAAATAGACATATAAGTGCTAATTAAGATGTTTATTAAATTGAAATGTGATTGAACTAGGTTAATAGGGACTAGGTTCAGGAGAATTTTGAGATAGGAAAGAGAACACCATCATCTAATCAGTGAATATAATTGTAAGTTTTGAATAGCTGTCACTTGATATTTATGTACTTAGCTAAGGGCCATTTGCAGCTGGAAATAGTTTTAAAAAACATGCACACAAGCAGAGGGGCACCATTTACCATCTCAATTCCAATTCCTTTCTCCTGCTGCTCTGAGAAGCATTTTATAAATGAGGCCCTTTATGTGTCCAGCATTCTTATCCCATGTTCTGGGCAGCCTCACACAGGGGGCCACACACAGAAGTGCTTCCATCCGCTAGGTCCATGCATGAATGATGCCTGCAGCATGGCAGCCAGCCCCTGGACCGAACTTTTCAACCTGGCTTCCAAAGGGGAAGTTCTGATGCTGAGTGAAAGGCTGATGACAGAAGCTCTCCAGGCATCTCGGAGTCAGTTAAATCAGTACTTCTAGGAGGCAGAAGAAAACCCCAAGACGTAATAGGGAGTGAAGGAACTGACCTTTCAGAGAGATGCAGTCCTCTGTGGTGAAAGGGTCTGGCCTGTGAGGCTGGAGAGCTGGGTTTCAAAGCTGGTTCTGCACCTCTCAGGCTGTGGAGCCCTGGACGGGTAACTTGCCTCCTCTTCTCCTCATTTGTGCAATTAGAGAATGGAGTCGGGGAAGATAAGACTGTGTCTGAGTTTCCTTCCAGTGACGACACTCCTGATATGGAAACATTTTCTCAGCATCATGCTCTTGGAGATGATGCAAGGAAACCAGAGGAGGAGGGTACATTAGTGTCAATGTCCAGAGTCTTTTCTGACTCGTTCATATCTTACCATCCAAGAGGTTTGGTTTTGTTATTTTGCTTTATTTTGATGTGGAAACATAACTTTTGCAAAAGAGAAAGAAGGCTCAGAGCTGCTATTATAATCACAAGTATAGGTTTCTCCTGATTCTTCCTGCTGGTAGGCTCACTGTGAGCGTTCAGGTTGATGAACATCCAAATTCAGAGTGACTGAGCAGGCTCAGATGTCATAAACTGACCCATGGCAAGGACACATAGCATTTATTTTATTGTTTCAGTGAGGATTAATCAAGTACCTACTATGGGTCAAAATCGGTAAAAGGGAGTTAATCAAGGATGTCTATGGACATTTTCTTTCCCTTATTTCATGTTTTGTCTCATTTAAACCAGTCACCTAATATTTATCATGTACTTAAATTGTAAAGTCCTACAGAGAAGGCTTTCATAAAGCCCCAGTTAGAATCAGTTGCCTGGAATATCTGTAGCAAGTTATTTAGAATGTGATTTTTCATTCCATTTAACACTTTACATTCTGCTTTTTGTTAGAGCTAATTGTTTATGTATTTCCTCACCCTACTAAATAATATGTATTTTTGAAAGTAGGACTGTCTTACTCATTTTTATATTTTCCTTCTTCGTTTCTTAATATAATACTCAACATATGATAAAGCTTAAATATTTATGAAATATGTGCAAACTAATAAGAGCTAAAACTGACTGAGTCTTTGCCATATGTTAGGAATGAGTCTTGACACTCTATATTATCATATATGTACTCCTAGTTCTATAGTATAGGTACCACTAACATCATCACTTTACCAACGAGGAAACTGAGGCCTAGAAAACTTCAATCCCTTTACCAAGGTCATGTACCAACTAGAAAGCCTGTTCTTTTAGTCATTATGTAATACAGCTAACATTACTGTTATGTTCCAGCTAACATTAGTGATTAATCCAAATGGATGGAAATGTAAGTGGATATCCACAGCTATTTTTTAGAGGAGTTCCAGTGATGGTATTTGGTAAGAGATTTGACTGACATGCATAAGAAGAAATGTGACTTATTTCCCTATTTGGTTGTTTGTTAATGCAGTCAATGTTTAAATCATCATCCCTTCTATAATTCCCTGTATAGTTTAAAGATAAAGTGACTCACTGGGTAATTGGAAAAGCCAGCAGCCCACTTTTCACATTTTATGTTCCCTAATAATAGTCAAGAGAATATGAAAGATAGTTGTGACAAGTTTAGGGGTGGTGGCTGGTGGTGATAGACTGTTATGACATGGGTGGCTTACTCACCATAATGACAACAACAGAACTCTTTTAGGATACCTGGGAAATAGGATAAGTGTAGCTTGTGGACTTGGAAACACTGAGTATGGCATCCGAGTGACCGAGCATCTGCATGGATCATGTGACTTGCATGGGCAATTTGGCATGCACATATTGGCTCCTGAAACTTACAAGAAAATCATATCTAACCAAGGAATTGTCAGCTGAATCTCTAATGTTTGTCAAACATTCTATATCATATTAGAATATGCTTTTTTTCCCTGGTTTTTGAGAAAGATAACTGGCTGAATTTTCTCACACAGCAACAAAATAGGATTTGGGATGTGTGTGTAGCTGTTTGGGACTTCATCCTCAAATGTTAACATCTCTCAATCACACAGTCATGGGGCTATTTCAGTTAGTTCAGTTCAGTCTCTCAGTCGTGTCTGACTCTTTGAGACCCCATGAACTGCAGCACACCAAGCCTCCCTGTCCATCACCATTGGTGATGCTATGAAACCATCTCATCCTCTGTAGTCCCCTTCTCCCCTTGCCTTCAATCTTTCCCAGCATCAGGGTTTTTTCAAATGAGTCAGTTCTTTGCATCAGATGGCCAAAGTATTGGAGTTTCAGCTTTAGCATCAGTCCTTTCAATGAATATTCAGGATTAATTTCCTTTAGAATGATCTGGTTGGATCTCCTTGCAGTCCAAGGGACTCTCAAGAGTCTTCTCCAACACCACAGTTCAAAAGCATCGATTCTTCAGTGCTCAGCTTTCTTCACAGTCTTNAATGAATATTCAGGATTAATTTCCTTTAGAATGATCTGGTTGGATCTCCTTGCAGTCCAAGGGACTCTCAAGAGTCTTCTCCAACACCACAGTTCAAAAGCATCGATTCTTTGGCACCCAGCTTTGTTTATAGTCCAACTCTCACAACCATATACGACTACTGGAAAAATGATAGCTTTGACTAGATGGACCTTTGTTAGCAAAGTAATGTCGCTGCTTTTTAATAAGCTATCTAGGTTGGTTATAGCTTTTCTTCCAAGGAGCAAGCATCTTTTAATTTCGTGGCTGCAGTCACCATCTACAGTGATTTTGGAGCCTCCTAAAATAAAGTCGGTCACTGTTTTCACATGGAGTTATTAAGATAAAAGAAATCAGGTAAGGTCTGGGTACTCTTAGTATACTTGCCTCCCAAGAGGTTTACAAATTAATATTTATTTTGTTAACTTCACTCAGGGCTTTCCTGGTGGCTCAGTGGTAAAGAATCTGCCTGTCAATGCAAGAGCTGCAGGTTTGATCTCTGGGTCTGGAAGATTTTCTGGAGAAGGAAATGGTTCAATCTACTCCAGAATTCTTGCCTAGGAAATCCCATGGACAGAGGAGCCAGGCCAGCTACCTGGCGGGATGCAAAGAGTTGGACATAGCTGAGTGACTACACAATAACAACTTCACTCAGGGCCAATATTAGCCCTGTGATTAGGGTGATTTGAGAAAATTTCTAAAAAGTCACTACATCTGGGTGGAGTCTCTCTTCTACCAAATCACGTGGCTGGATTTTGGTCTCTGCTCCTCACCTTGACTCAGCATATACAACGGTATGTGGTGGTCCTGGCTCTATTGATCCATGTTTGATCTTTAGATTAACATACATATTATTCAGCAGTCTTTTGGTTAATTAGCTTTGGCGTAAATGGAAGACAATTAGAAGCTTGCTTACCTGAGGGCAGGGTAGCAGTGCAGCGGGAGCAGGAAACAATTGTCATGCTTGATAAGTTGCTCTTCTCTTTCTTTCCTCTGGTTTTCTCCACATGCAGTTTTGTTTATTACTGTAGACTGACTTGGGTTTCCCTGGTGGCTCAGATGGTAAAGAATCTGCTTGCAATGCAGGGGACCTGGGTTTGATCTCTTGGTTGGAAAGATCCAGTGGAGAGGGGAATGGCTACCCAATCCAGTATTCTTGCCTGGGGAATCCCATGGCAGAGGACCCTAGCAGGCTACAGTCCGTAGGATTGCAAACAGCAACTAATACTTTAGACTGGTTTGTTTCCACAGCATTGAGCCTGTGGCTGCTATAGCTCTGAAGTCATATGGTATCTTAGGAAAGACTGTGAAGTGCACTGTTTCTCTCTAATGCCAGGTTGAACAGTCCTAGAGACATGCTCCATTTGTAGTACGTGTGCCTCTCTGGACTCACAACTTGGTTGGTAGATTAAATACTATGATAGGTCCACTGTGGGTCAGCTGTGACTGTGGCAAGGGAGATCGAATCTATAAAAGTTTGTAAACTTCCATTCAAAATCCATGCTTAGAGAGGAATGGAATATCTCTCCAGTTGTGAGGTGGTAGAAGTGGTCTCCTCATCCAAGAAGACAAAAACATTAGATGCCCATTTCACAGGTCCACTAGTCCAAACTTGTCAATGTCTTATTTCTGAAGGTATATAAAACAAACTCACACTAATACTTTAAAAGACTAAGATATTGTTACCTTAATCGCTAATAATAATCAAGAAAATAAGAAAGATAGTTGTGACGAGTTTAAGGGTAGTGGCTGGTTGCAGCAAATAACTGTAATGCCATTAGATTCAACACATCATTTTCCTGTAGGAAATTTATGGAAGAAACTGAGTTATTAAGGACCACTGGCAAGCCTGAAATTTGAGAAGGGGAAGCCAGCCCTGGGATTGCTATGTTTCATAACTTCAGTTCCATATAGGCTGCTGTGTCTATTTCCATACTAGGAAGGTGCCTTCCAGTGGGGACGGGTACTTATTTCCCAGTTGTGTTGTCTTGTACAAATCTACCGTCACATGCCTTCCAGAGTTTGCATTGTCTGTGCTTCCTCTTCGATTGGATATATAGACTGTAGTGGGTTTAAAGGTTCACGTCCTGACTCATTTACTACCTGTGCAAACAAGCAAGTAAGTTGTTTAGTGGCCTTCCATTTTCGCATCAGAACAAGAGAAGCATGATGCCATTTTTTTCTCATAGAGTTTTGTTAGAATTAAATGCAACAGTCATGATAAATGCGGTACACAGTGTCTAACATGCTGTGCATTGATTTAAAATTTTTCTAATCTGTTGCTCATGTTACTACAGTTGCTGTTGACCCTGTGCTTGTACTCTTGACATCCAGTTTTGCTTATGATAACTGCATAAATCTGCTTTGATGCATTTATGTACAGATTATATAGTTTAACTCTCAAATAACAACCTTATTTCCATCTTTTCCATTTCCTTAAGGGGGCATTAAAGTGTTGCCCCACGTAGTGACTACAATTTTATGCCCTTTTGAAGCAAGTCCCATTAGATCTTGATATTTCAGCTTCTAAAATTCAAAGACAATTTGTCACAAAGATGCTTGGAAGGAATCATTGTGCAGAGATTCCCTGATAAACTCCTTCCCATACAGAAGAGATTATCTTAAATCTGTAGGGTGTACATGTGAGACAGAATAGAGGTCTCCCAGGATAAATTTGGGACCATTCTTATTTCTGGTCTAGTGGCAAAAGAGTTATACAGAGAAAGAAATGTTCTTTCTGTTTCAGGAAACTCAAATGAAAGCAAATCTTAAAGTCTCCCCTCCCTCACCAAGAAAATGTAATTTGCAGGGTTGGCTGGATGAAAAGGTTGAAACACTTTAATTATTGATAAGATAAACTAGAGTAAGAGTGATCAAGGTATCAGACAGAAAACACTTGAAAGGCTAAGTTTGAAAGCAAGTATTACATGGTGGCTCAATTGAAAATGCAGGTGGCTATAGACAGTACAAGTGAGGAGGAAAATTGAAGAGACTTATTTTTATCAAGAAAACCAATTATGGAAACTCCAGGTACTTTCTTCAAGGAGGAGTTATTATCAGTTCAGTCTTTGCCTGGTCTCCTACTTTATGTGAACAGCGACTGCTAGGCCAGAAGTGATTTAGTCTGGATGAAAAAAAAACTTTCAATAAACAAGCATGAGGACTGACTGAGGTGAGCTGCTGGAAAATTCAGATCTGTGAAGACTGTTACAGATGCCAGCGCCACGGCTGAGAAGTAAAAATTTAATAATGCTGAAAGGACTCTGCCATTATAACACAAATCAACTTTTATTAATTAAGCTGAAAGGAAATGTGTTTTCTTATAATATCCTGAGGTGTGGATTTTCATTTTCGAGAAGTCCCTTGGCTTTTCTTGTCCTTTCCCCTCTTTGATGGAGGTTTGGCATTCCGAGGCATTCAGACTTTGTATTGACAATTAAATTATGCTGAATCTTTTTCATTTGTCCCTTCATATCCGTGCTCCATTCTTTTCTTTCTGGCTTTGTGTGTCTCTACGGGAAGGCTGATCTTCACGGACTGTGTGCTAGCCTCTGTTGCCCACTTGTTTCCACTTGAGTTCAACAGGAAGCTGATGAGCAGCAAAAAGTGAGGTCGGGAACTTTTTCTATCAATTTGCAACCTAATAAGTAACATTCAGAAAATGAAGATCATGGCATCCAGTCCCATCACTTCATGCGAAATAGATGGGGAAACAGTGGAAACAGTGTCAGACTATTTTTCTGGGCTCCAAAATCACTGCAGATGGTTACTGCAGCCATGAAATTAAAAGACGCTTACTCCTTGGAAGAAAAGTTATGACCAACCTAGATAGCATATTCAAAAGCAGAGATATTACTTTGCTGACTAAGGTCCGTCTAGTCAAGGCTATGATTTTTCCAGTAGTCATGTATGGATGTGAGAGTTGGACTGTGAAAAAGGCTGAGCACCGAAGAATTGATGCTTTTGAAGTGTGGTGTTGGAGAAGACTCTTGAGAGTCCCTTGGGCTGCAAGGAGATCCAACCAGTCCATTCTGAAGGAGATCGACCCTGGGATTTCTTTGGAAGCAATGATGCTAAAGCTGAAGCTCCAGTACTTTGGCCATCTCATGGGAAGAGTTGACTCATTGGAAAAGACTCTGATGCTGGGAGGTATTGGGGGCAGGAGGAGTAGGGGACGACCGAGGATGAGATGGCTGGATGGCATCTCTGACTCGATGGGCATGAGTCTGAGTGAACTCTGGGAGTTGGTGATGGACAGGGAGGCCTGGTGTGCTGCAATTCATGGAGTCGCAAAGAGTCGGACACGACTGAGCAACTGAACTGAACTGAACTGAAGTTGATAGGCATTATGATTCTATACTGAAGGTCACATCTCCTTATGGGTGGTCCTTTCCTGTAGATAAAGGCCCATGCCTAGATTGGAGTTCAGTTAATACTTTGCCTATACATGTAGCTGAGAAATTCGAGGTACTACGAGGAAGGGATAAAGAGAAATGGATATTGGTGTGGCACCGACAGATATCCTAGATGAAAACCAAGCTTCCAAGTCTGAATGAGGAAATTAAATCTCAGATTCAGAAAGTACACAGGTGACATAGAAAGTAATGAAACTGGAATTAAAGCCCATAGTTCCTGATTTCAAGGGCTATGTTTCTTTGAAAGTGTGCAGCCTTGGCTTGAATTCCAGTGTTCTTCTCTTCACTCTAGATTTCCAAGAACTTGTTTTTATTTGGAAGATCGCATAGTGTATCCAGGTGAAGAGTACTGGAACCAAAATGCCTGGGTTCAAATACCAGAACTTCCCTTACTTGTTCTAAGGCCTTGAGTGAAATAAATTAATTCTTGGCCCTGCAGTATCTTCATTTGTAAAATGTGAATGAAAATAGTATCTACTTCATAACATTTATATAAGGAAAATGAGATAGTCCAATTCTTTAGAACAGTGCCGAGCAGATAAGTGCAAATGTGCATACTCAGTTGCTAAGTGGTGTCCGACTCTTTGTGACCCCATGGACTGTAGCCTGCCAGACTCCTCTGTCCATGGAATTTTCCAGGCAAGAATACTGGAGTGGGTTGCTGCTTCCTTCTCCAGGGGATTGTCCTAACCCAGGGATCAAACCTGTGTCTCCTGAATTGGCAGGTGGATTCTTTACTGCTCTACCACCTGGGAAGCCCTGACAGATAAGTACTAATTGTTAGTTTTATCATTAATATCCTAAGGATCATCACTAGTATTAAGCCGTAAGGTTTTTTGTGAGTATTAAGTGTTCTATTGAAAGTTATGGGAAATGGTTGCATTCAAGAATGTGAAAGTGAAAATCATTCAGTCGTGTCTGACTCTTTGCAACCCCATGGACTATATAGTACATGGAATTCTCCATGTTAGAATATTGGAGTGGGAGCCTTTCCCTTCTACAGGGGATATTCCTGACCCAGGAATTGAACCAGGCCTCCTGAAGTGCAGGCAGATTCTTTACCAGCTGAGCCACCCAGGGAATGCCCTGGAAGCACTCAAGATTTATACTGAATTTATTGCTATGAGATGTGGAATATGAAAAGAAAGAAAAAACAGCAATCAAATATGGTTCCAAAATTTTGGTTTGAGCAATCAGAAGTCGTGATGTGAGATGTGGAGACATTTGATTTGAATAAGAGTTCTGGAGGATGAAACAATTTATCCTCTTTTTATATGTGGGAAAACTGAAACCCATATGGGTCAGGCAATTTGTCTAAGATCATAAGATCAAGAAAAGGTAGAACTGAAATACCAACCCAAGTTTATCTGACTTTACAGCCTATTTTGTAAATTTCAGTTTTAGGCATTAAGATTCTTTTTTTTTTTTTTTTGGCTGTTTCTTCATTCATTAAAAATCTGAATATCAGGACTCTCTTTTGCCTCTGAATTTATGGCTCAAAGGCTCAGTTGTGTCTAACTCTTTGAAACCTGCCAGGTTCCTCTGTCCATGGATTTTTCCAGGCAAGAATACTGAAGTAGGTTGGCATTTCCTTCTCCAGGAGATCTTCCTGACCCAGGGATCAAACCCACATCTCTTTAGTCTTCTGAGTTGTCAGGCGGATTCTTTCCCACTGGTACCACCTGGGAAGCCTCTCTAAATTTATAAGTGAATTCATTTACTCTAATCTGTTTCTCACAGCTATAATATAAAATATATTTCATTTTTACACCCCCTTTTCACTCTCATTTCAGAGATGAAGACTTAAAGAATGAAAAGTGACACAACCTGGGTTTTACAAACAGTTTATGATTGAGTTGGATCTTGAATTTAGGTTTTATGCCTTTAATCCCCATTGAGTATTTCCAGTAGGAAAGGACAAAGGCAATGTGGTTTGGTCAGAAATGCAGCTCTAATTGGTTGAGAAGCATGGGATATTATTTATGTTCTATAGATGGAAATAAATGCTAAATGGAACCTTCTAAGATTACTCTGGTTTTCTAGAGTTAACCTTCTAGATAAAGTGAAGAACATACTGATGGGGTTAGGATGATGTCATACTGGAAAATACGCAAAAATAAATATGGCAAAAACTCTAAGATTGGCACAAGATTCTTCAGGTACTCAAGTAAACATCACTATTAGTATAGAAAGTAAAGCTAAATTAGAGTAAAGGAATAATTTCCAATTGAGATGATGCCATCTAGCATATACCTTAGTGTTTATTCCATGAGTTTAAACACT
>SJYA01002051.1:0-30277 GCA_006410615.1 Neotragus moschatus
TAGCTGATTTATTGTACAGCAGAAACGAACACAACACTGTAAAGCAATTATACTCCAATAAAACTTTTTAAAATATATATAATTATGTTTTTAATTCCTTTGGTTATATACCTAGAAGTGAGATTACTGGATCATATGATGGTTCTAGTTTTAATTTTTAAGGAATCTCTATATTGTTTTCCATAATGGCTACACTAATTTACATTGCCACCCATAGTGTACACAGTTCCCATTTTCTCTACTCTTTAGCCATTTCTGTTTTTATAATAACCATTTTTAACTAGTGTAAGGTGATATCTTATTGTAATTGTGGTTCACATTTCCCTGATGATTAGCTGATTTCAGTGATCCATCCCATTTTCTCATATCATCAGTGGGAAATTTTCAATTTCTATTTTCCTAATTTTTAATGTCTTTCTCAATTTAGAAAAAAAAAAAAAAAAACCATCTTATAGCCACTGTATATATGGCCAAATCTGGAACAACTCAGAAAATACAACTCAGAAATCAAAATTGAGTTTTGATTATCTTGGATAAATTTATTATCTTAAAGTTATATTTAAGATGGTTGGATGGCATCACTGACTTGATGGACATGAGTTTGAACAAGCTGCAGGAGTTGGTGATGGACAGGGAAGGCTGGCATGCTGCAATCCACGGGGTCGTAAAGAGTTGGACGTGACTGAGTGACTGAACTGTTATATCACCTTCCTATTGAGAGAATTAAGGAATGAGAGAATAATTTTAGGCATCAGTACCCCTCATGCCCATGCACAATGTTACTCAATGCATACTTTCTTCAGTGTGAATTAGATCTTTCACCTTAATAGGGTTCCAGTTAATACTCAGGTGTATCAGCAGATCTGAAGATAAGGTACAACAAAACAGTCACACAAAACTATGCAGAGAAAAGGAATGAAATATCACTGAATGTGTATGTGTGTGGGAGAGGGGAGGAAGGACCTGGCTTAACTTCCATCCTTTATTTCTTTTCTGGTCTGACATTCTATTACTCAGCTAGTCAGGCTGCATCTCTGCTGGTGTCTTTCACAGACTGCCTTTGTGTAATTAAACTAATAGGTTGCTTAATTTTGATTTATCTATATTATTATTTTCAACCAAAATTCTAAAGCAATAGAATTGCTTCCCAAGTCATCCACAATATCTCTTTTTAGTTCATGAACTTAGACATGTTACAGATGTGAAATAAAGATAAACTTGTGTCTCTGGTAAAGGGAAGGAAAAGGCAACCATTGTGAAATATACCCATAGGCCTCTCCGCATCATTTCAAGGGAAAAGACTGCCAGAAATGTATCCCAGTTTGGGGAAGAGAATTCCTCTCCTCTCCAGCTCCTGCAGTCTTCCTACCTCATCTGAAGGTTATGGTTGAGTAGACTGAGGATGTGCAGTCAGGGAAGGACAAGGGAGCCTGATGAGGGCAAAACCCAAACATAAATTCTTGNGCATCATTTCAAGGGAAAAGACTGCCAGAAATGTATCCCAGTTTGGGGAAGAGAATTCCTCTCCTCTCCAGCTCCTGCAGTCTTCCTACCTCATCTGAAGGTTATGGTTGAGTAGACTGAGGATGTGCAGTCAGGGAAGGACAAGGGAGCCTGATGAGGGCAAAACCCAAACATAAATTCTTGTGAAGGTCACACCTTGGTTCAGGTCCTTGATTGAATTTATTTCTAGGCATTTTATTATTTTCACATGGGATTAACCTTCCTAGGTTCCTCTTCAAACTTTTGTTGCTGGTGTATTGAGACACAACTGATTTTTTAGTGTTAATCTTATGCGTGCTACTTTGCAGAAAGTATTAGCTCTAGCAGCTTTATTGTGGATTCTTTTTNGTTCCTCTTCAAACTTTTGTTGCTGGTGTATTGAGACACAACTGATTTTTTAGTGTTAATCTTATGCGTGCTACTTTGCAGAAAGTATTAGCTCTAGCAGCTTTATTGTGGATTCTTTTTTCTCTATTTAGAATTATGTTGTCTGTGGATAAATATAGCTTTAATTCTTCCTTTCCAATTAGAATGCTTTACTCCTTTTTATTTTCTAGTTTTCCTGGCAAGAATTTCTAGTACAGTGTTGAGAAGCTATAGTGAAAATGGGCATTCTAGTCTTATTTTTGATCTTAGGTGGAAAGCTTTCAGTATTTCATCACTGAGTATGATGTTAGCTATTCTTGTTTTTCAGTTGCTAAGTCATGTCCAACTCTTTGCAACCC
This sequence comes from Neotragus moschatus, assembly GCA_006410615.1. Classification (NCBI taxonomy): domain Eukaryota; kingdom Metazoa; phylum Chordata; class Mammalia; order Artiodactyla; family Bovidae; genus Neotragus; species Neotragus moschatus. The sequence goes on from SJYA01002051.1 coordinate 2,229, forward strand.
TATGAACTGCAGCATACCAGGCTTCTCCATCGCTATCTCCCTGAGTTTTTTCAAACTCATGTCCATTGAGTCAGTGATGGCATCCGACATCTATCCCCTGTTGTCCCGTTCTCCTCTTGCCCTCAGTTTTTCCCAGCATCAGGGTCTTTTCCAATGAGTCAGTTCTTCGCATCAGGTGGCCAAAGTATTGGAGCTTCAACTTAAGCATCAGTCCTTCCAATGAATACTCAGGGTTGATTTCTTTAGGATTGACTGGTTTGATCTCTTTGCTGTCCAAGGGACTCTCAAGAATCTTCTCCAGTGCCACAATTCAAAAGCACCAATTATTCAGCACCCAGCCTTCTTTATGCTCCTACTCTTACATCCATACATGATTGCTAGAAAAATCATAGTTTTGACTATGCATATCTTTGTCAGAAAAGTGATGTCTCTGCTTTTTAAAATATTGTCTAGGTTTGATATAGCTATTCTTCTAAGGAGCAATCATCTTTTAATTTGGGGGCTGCAGCTTCCCTCATAGCTCAGTTAGTAAAAATTCTGCCTACTACGCAGGAGACCTGGGTTTCATTCCTGGGTTGGGAAGATCCCCTGGAGAAGGGAATGGCAACCCATTACAGTATTCTTGTCTGGAGAATCCCATGGACAAGAAGCCTGGCAGGCTACAGTCCATGGGTTTGCAAGAGTCAGACATGACTTACTGACTAAACCAGTCACTATATGCATTGATTTTGGAGCCCAAGAAAACAAAATCTGATACTATTTCCAAATTTTCCATGGTGGACAGTGACAACTCGATGGTGGATGGGCCCCAGGATAGCCAGCAACTCCTGGGCAGTGGATCGGTTTGAGGATGGCCAATGGCAGAGATGAGGCCAGGGTGCCCTCTGCTCCTGGGCATCATCCAACTTCAGTTCCAGCCTTCTCCAGTCCCCCTTCCCAGCCACTCCAGAAGGGCCTTCACTTTGACCCCTGGCCACACATTGACCAACTTCTGATGGCCAGTGAAAGTTTAAATGCTCAGTGAGGACCAGCCAGAGCACCAGGCATGTCATCCAGCTATGCTGAGCAGCTGAAGGGCATGTCCCTGCTAGTTAAGGCCTGAAAAAATGTGGTCCACTGGAGAAGGAAATGGAAAACCACTTTAGTATTTGTGCCTTGAGAATCCCATGAGCAGTATGAAAGGGCAAAAAGATATGACAGTGAAAGATGAACCCCCAGTTTGGTAGGTGCCCAGTATTCTACAAGAGTAGAGTGGAGAAATAGCTGCAGAAAGAATGAAGAGACTGAGCCAAAGCAGAAATGACACTCAGTTATGGTTGTATCTGGTAGTGAAAGTCCAATGCTATTAGAGCAATATTACATAGAAACCTGGAATATAAGGTCCATGAATCAAGGTAAATGGGATGTGGTCAGACAGAAGATGGCAAGAATGAACATTGACATTTTAGGAATCAGTGAACCAAAATGGACAGGAATTGGAGAATTTGATTCAGATGACCATTATATCTACTACTGTGGGGAAGAGTCCCTTAGAAGGAATGGAGTGGCCCTCATACTCAAAAGAGTCTGAAATGCAGTACTTGGGTGCAATCTCAAAAATGGCAGAATGACCTTGGTTTGTTTCTCATGCAATCCTTTCAACATAATAGTAATCCAAGTCTGTGCCCAACCTCTAATGCTGAGGAAGCAGAAGTTGAATGACTCTATGAAGACCTACAAGACCTCCTAGAACTAACAGCAAAAAAAGATGTCCTTTTCATCATAGGGGACTGGAATACAAAAGTAGGAAGTCAAAAGATATAACTGGAATAACAGACAAGTTTGGCTTTGAAGTATAAAATGAATCAGGGCAAAGGCTAACAGAGTTTTGCCAAGAGAACAAGCTGGTCATAGCAAAGACCTTCTTCCAACAACACAAGAGACAACTGTACACATGGACATCACCAGATGGTCAGTACTAAAATCAGACTGATTATATTCTTTGCAGCTGAAGATGGAGAAGCTCTATATAGTCAGCAAAAACAAGACCAGGAGCTGACTGTGGCTCAGATCATCAGCTCCTTATTGCAAAATGCAGGCTCAAATTAAAGCATGTAGGGAAACCCCCTAGGCCACTCTATAAAGTGGTGGTGACAAATAGATTCAAAGAACTAGATCTGGTAGACAAAGTGCTTAAAGAACTAAGGACAGAGGTTCATAACCTTGTACAGGACGTGATGACCAAAACCATCCCCAAGGAAAAGAAGTGCAAGAAGGAAATGTGATTGTCTGAGAAGGCCTTACAGATAACTGAGAAAAGAAGAGAAGTGAAAAGCAAAGGAAAAAGAGAAAGATACACCCAGCTGAATGCAGAGTTCCAGAGAAAAGCAAGCCTTCATAAGTAGGTGCACAGTATTCTACTAGGGCAGAGTGGAGAAACAGCTGCTTGAAGAATGAAAAGCCTGAGCCAAAGCGGAAACGACATCCAATTGTGGTTGTGTTTGGATGTCTTAGGTGACTAGTGCAAAGAAATAGAGGAAAATAGCAGAACGGGAAAGACTAGATATCTCTTTGAGAAAACTGGAGTTACCTAGGGAATATTTCATACAAAGATAGGCACAGTAAAGGACAAAAATGCAAGGACCTAACAGAAGCATAAGAGATTAAGATAAGGTGGCAACAATGCACAGAAGAACTGTACAAAAAAACTTGTTAATGATATTGGCTATAGGTTTTCCATAGATAGTGAAGGTCAGAGAAGCCTGCCATGCTGCAGTTCATGGGATCGCAGAGAGCTGCACACTACTTATCAACTGAAAAACAATAATAACAGCAGCACGTTTTTCATAAATGACCTTTATTATGTTGAAAAAAATCCCTCTATCCTTAGTTTTGTGAAAAATGATAAATGTTACTTTCATAAAAGTTTTGGTATTGTCAAGGTATTTTTTTTTGGTGTCAATTAAGGTGAGCACAGGTGATTTGTTGTTGTTATGTTGTACTTATGTAATTATGTTACACTGTGATTTTCTTATGTTGAGCCACACTTTTATTCCTCAGATAAATACTATTTAGTCACAGTGTGCAATCTTTTTTAATATACTGTTGGCTTCAGATTGTATTTTATTAAGGATTCTTCTATCTATGTTCATAAGGTTTCTGATTTTTTTTTTTTTTGGTAATGTTTTGTCTGGCTTTATTAAATGAGTTAAGAGGTGTTTCCTCTTCTAATTTTTGGAAGAATTTGAAAGAATTAGGCAAAATAATTTTTAAATACATTGAATTCATTCAAATTTACCTCATTACAAATCCCAGTTATGCCACTTTCTAATGATGTATTCAATGACCAAATATGTCTAAGCTTGTATTGCTTACTTAAAATTAAAAAAAAAGTAACATATGACAAATATGAGATATTTATAAAGTATTCAGTACACTTTCTAGCTTTCTTTAATTGCTTAATAATTGATGATTATCTCTCAGAGTTTTATCAGATAATTCATGTAACAGGTAGTTCCAAGAGATACCTGTCATTCCTTAATTTATTTTTTCAACAATTAATTTGTTCATTTTTAATATTCCAATCATGGGGAATATAGCAATGATGTTATCTTCATTAGACAGTCTGTAGCAGTTCTCTTCCATGTAAGTTACTAAAAAAAATTTTTTTTTAATTTATGTTAAATGTTTTCTCTGTCCATTTAAGCACAATTGGGGGTAATTAGGACATAGCAAATTCCTAGGTGAGGTTTAAAATATAGCTTCTTAATTTTTCCAACAAACATATATTTTTTGCAATCATCTTATATACCTTCTTTCTCCTTCATATAGTTATTATTCTAAACTTCTAATAGTTTATGAATAAGAATAACCAATGGATCTTACAAGATGAAATTTCAGGCCTGCCCTGTGCCTATGGCACCTGGAGAAGAGGAAAAGCATAAAAAATTTGCAGAGAAAATATTTTGTATATTGGGAAGATAGAGAGTTTGTCTCATACTGAGGAGAGATAAACGTTGCCCTCTGTCGAGGGCTCCCCTATAGCTCCTTCCTACTCTCTTCCTTTATACGATTTCCTACAAAGAGTGCTCTGTGTCACAGCTTCCCAAAGAACAGCTCAAAATGCATTGGCTAGTTCCTTACAGTTTAGCTTGGGCAGCTCTTGTCAATGTGTCTTGAGTCCCCTTTGCTCCTTTGATCTTGAATTTGGAAATCCTGAGAATATATACTACGTCTTATTCCACCTGGACAGAACTGACTAAAAGTTTTTTGCAAAAGTATGTTTGAAGGGAATCTAAATATCTGTACCACATATACCTGCTGTTTTTGTTCTATAGATGTGTATATATAATTAATACTTTGCATACTCTAGTAAATCAGTTGCATGCATGCTGTCATAGCCAACTCTTTGCAACCCCATGGGCTGTACTCCACCAGGTTTCTAAACCCATGGGATTTTCCAGGCAAGAATGCTGGAGTGGATTGCCATTTCCTACTCCAGGAGATCTTCCCAACACAGGGATCGAATCCATGTCTCTTGCATCTCTTGGATTGGCAGGCAGATTCTTTACCACTGTGCCACCTGGGAAGCCCGAGTACATCAATTCAGTTCAGTTCAGCTCAGTCGCTCAGTTTTCTCAGACCTGTTGTGACCTCATGGACTGCAGCACACCAGGCTTCTGATCCATCACCAACTCCCAGAGCTTGCTCAAACTTATGTCCATCAAGTTGGGGATATATCTAACCATCTCATCCTCTGTCATTCCCTTCTCCTCCTGCCTTCAATCTTTTCTAGCATCAGAGTCTTTTCCAGTGAATCAGTTCTTCACATCAGGTGGCCAAAATATTGGAGCTTCAGCTTCAGCATCAGTCCTTCCAATGAATATTCAGGACTGATCTTTAGGATTGACTGGTTGGATCTCCTTGCAGTCCAAGGGACTCTCAAGAGTCTTCTCTAACACCACAGTTCAAAAACATCAATTCTTTGGTGCTCAGCTTTCTTTATGGTCCAACTCTCACATCCGTACATGACTACTGGATAAACCATAGCTTAGGCTATATGGACCTTTGTTACCAATGTAATGCTTTTGCTTTTTAATACGCTGTCTATGCTGGTCATAACGTTTCTTCCAAGGAGCAAGTGTCTTCTAATTTCATGGCTGTAGTCACCACCTGCAGTGATTTTGGGGCCCAAGAAAGTAAAGTCTGTCACTGTTTCCATTGTTTCCTCATCTATTTGCCATGAATTGATGGGACCAGATGCCATGATCTTCATTTTTTGAATGCTGAGTTTTAACCCAGCTTTTCACCCTGGTTTTTCACTTTCATCGAAAGGCTCTTTAGTTCCTCTTCACTTTCTGCCATAAGGATGGTATCATCTGCATATCTGAGGTTATTGATATTTCTCCCAGCAATCTTGATTGCAGCTTGTGGTTCATCCAGCCTGGCATTTCACATGATATACTCTGCATACAAGTTAAATAAACAAGGTGCCAATATACAGCTTTGAAGTACTCCTTTCCCAATTTGGAACCAGTCTGTTGTTTTATGCTGCTACTGCTAAGTCACTTCAGTCGTGACGACTCTGTGTGATTCCATAGATGGCAGCCCACCAGGCTCCCCCATCTCTGGGACTCTCCAGGCAAGAACACTGGAGTGGGTTGCCATTTCCTCCTCCAGTGCATGAAAGTGAAAAGTGAAAGGGAAGTCGCTCAGTCATGTCCGACTCTTTGTGACCCATGGACTGCAGCCTACCAGGCTCCTCCATCCATGGGATTTTCCAGGGAAGAGTACTGGAGTGGGGTGCCATTGCCTTCTCCCTATTGTTTCATATCTGGTTCTAATTGTCTCTTCTTGACCTGCACACAGGTTTCTCAGGAGGCAGGTAAGGTGGTCTAGTATTCTCATCTCTTTAAGAATTTTCCACAGTTTGCTGTGATCCATACTGTCAAAGGCTTTAGTGTAGTCAAAAAAGCTAAAGTAGATATTTTTCTGGAATTCTCTTGCTTTTTCTGTGATCCAGTGGATGTTGACAATTTGATCTCTGGTTCCTCTGCCTTTTCTAAATCCAGCTTGAACATCTGGGAGTTCTTGGTACATATACTGTTGAAGCCTGGGTTGGAGAATTTTGAGCATTACTTTGCTAGCATGTGAGATGAGTGCAACTGTGCAATAGTTTGAACATTATTTGTCATTACCATTCTTTGGGATTGGAATAAAAACTTATCTTTTCCAGTCCCTTGGCCACTGCTGAGTTTTCCAAGTTTTCTGGCATATTGAGTGCAGTGAGTATATTCTGTACATAAATTGCAGAATGACTATTATCACAGTGTATCATAAAAAATGGCAAAATAATATCACTTCTCAGGTGAATCTCACTTCTCTGCTTCCCATTTTCAGTTCAAATAGTGACTAATAAGCTGAAATGTCACAGTTCATGACATGAAAATACCTTTATTATTAGATGATTTGCAGTTATAATTAGCAATAATTTGAACCATGAATGTTCTCCAGGTCTCTCTTGTTCCCTAATTTACTTATCATAAAAAACTAGTTTCTGAGAATTTTTTTCATGATTAAGAGGATATTTACCTAATAGATCATTAATCAGGTCCTAAAAGTGGCAAAAAACACTTCAGGGTAAAATGTTCATAGCAACATTTATCATATAACCGTGACTATGAATACTTTTGCTTTAAAAATGTTTGATGAAAGCTTAATTTATTAAATTGTATGTCATGAGCCTTCTGAAGGAACAATCTTGCTTTCATTCTCATTACTCAAAAAATGGGATTATAATTCTGGCCAAATATATTTGCTGTTTAAAAGCAGAATATTGAAACCAATTAATATTGAGAAATAGAGGGAAACAGAAAAATCCTGAAATGCCCTAAAAAGGAAACTAAGAAGTACTCCTATGGTTGATTTTCACGTATCTAGAATTACATTTATTGCCTTATAAATACTTCATTCTTGCCAGTCTTCCTCAAAAATATAACCCAGGCATACATTTATCCTTTAATTGAATAAATACAGACAAACACCTAATAAATAGAAAGTGCTATGTTAAAGAAAGGGGATGTAATTGTCAACAATAAATAAATAATTCATTCCCTCATGAAGATTATATTTAATGGAGATTTTCCAGAATACTTCTAATATCACTGAATTCCAAACATACCTATAACCCTATGTGTGCCAAATTCTGCTAAACTCCCAGGAAAAGCTTTTTTTTTTTTTTTTTAATGTCCTTTTTTTAAAAATACATTTGTAAAGTTTGCAAGTAATTCTTTACAGTCCTTTTTCCATTTAGAATGGCGATGCTCCCCTTGAGTCTTAAATTTTATGAACGTTTCTTCTAAAACAGAGGCTGAACTTTGTTTAATGAAGAATAAGTCACTGATGTGGTTATTTNGGCTTTTAATGCCATACTAACACTGTGGAATTGAAGCCACTAACATATGTAAAATAAAGTATCAAAACCGCTGAGAAATATGTCTCATCCAAAAAGAAGAAACAGCTTGCCATTTTTAACGGTACTTTTGTTGCTGTTTGTCTAATTAAAAGTAGTCATATTGAAATATACATTATATTCATAAATTATTTTTTTATTTATTTTTAATTTTTATTTTTTAGCTTGTTTTGCTTTACAATACTGTATTCGTTTTGCTATACATTGACATGAATCAGCCACGAGTGTACATGAGCTCNGGCTTTTAATGCCATACTAACACTGTGGAATTGAAGCCACTAACATATGTAAAATAAAGTATCAAAACCACTGAGAAATATGTCTCATCCAAAAAGAAGAAACAGCTTGCCATTTTTAAAGGTACTTTTGTTGCTGTTTGTCTAATTAAAAGTAGTCATATTGAAGTATACATTATATTCATAAATCCTTTTTTATTTGTTTTTAATTTTTATTTTTTAGCTTTTTTTGATTTACAATACTGTATTTGTTTTGCTATACATTGACATGAATCAGCCACGAGTGTACATGAGCTCTTAACTCATTTTTATTCATGTCTTAGATTAATATAAATAAGTAATTTCTTTTTTACTCAAAATTGTTAAAGACCCATGACCTTTGGAAAAAGTGTAAGTTAAAGAAAAAAGCTATTGGGAGCTCATATACACTAGTGGCTGANTTGACATGAATCAGCCACGAGTGTACATGAGCTCTTAACTCATTTTTATTCATGTCTTAGATTAATATAAATAAGCAATTTCCTTTTTACTCAAAATTGTTAAAGAACCATGACCTTTGGAAAAAGTGTAAGTTAAAGAAAAAAGCTATTGGGAGCTCATATACACTAGTGGCTGATTCATGTCAATGTATAGCAAAGTGAATACAGTATTGTAAAGCAAAACAAACTAAAAAATAAAAATTAAAAAAAAAAATTGGGTACAAGGCAGAGATTTCCCATATAAGTTCTTACTAAAATGCGAGGATAAATTCTTTGATGAGATGTTCAAATTTATAGAGTTTGATCACCTACAAAAAAAGAAGTATTTCTTATTCCTATATTTTATTATTTTGCTTATTTATCAGATATATCAAGGCCTCGCACAGAGAAGATTAAATTTTATATTGATACTTACAAATTCAGGAATATATACCATATGTATTCCAAATTCAGGAATATTCACCATATGTATTGAACACTTGTGTGTCTTAGTGTGTTAATAATATGACTGTAGTTGAGACACTGCAGTGAACAATGACTGTATGAAATAGCATTACAGAATTCACCAATAAATTTAACCTCTTGGGAGCTGTTGAAAATAACTAAAAATATACAAAATCTTGGAACTGGACCAGACAACATATACCATCCAACTCCATCTCTACTAAATGTGAAAGCTTCTGTTCCTATCAGTGAAATGATAAACAGAACTGAGTACACCCACACCCATATAGATTGTATCCAGATTATGAACTTAGAATATTTGTGTCAACTTTCTTATTTGTTCAAGAAAATTCTTGCCCCAAAAGATGAAGATATAAAGCAATAAATAACATCACCATTCATTTCATTGAATTCCTGAATATATATTTATTCAAATACTTAATATGCTTTTCTGGACAAGTGAAAATTAGTTGAGAATAATAGATTTCTCACATAGAAGAACAGCTTAAAAAAAAAAGAAAGGAAAACAGCTTAGATCACTTAGATAACAGCTAACTAATCTATCAAGATGACCTTTACCGTCCAGAACACATCCTATTCACCAAGTCTAAGCTGTTATGCCATAAACTTTATCCACTGCCTTTCAGTTCCAATATTAAAAGGACTATCTTAGATCTTGAGCCCAATTCCCAAACCCTACAAATATCTGAAGCTGACCATCAACTTCTAAAACACTCATGAAACTGTGTTTAAAAAATGTTCCCTTACTCAAACTGGGGCTCAGTAACCAGCTAGAGGGATATAATGAGGAGGGAGGGGGAGGGATATGTAGGTGGGAGGGGGACATGGGTTAACCTATGGCTGNCTATCTTAGATCTTGAGCCCAATTCCCAAACCCTACAAATATCTGAAGCTGACCATCAACTTCTAAAACACTCATGAAACTGTGTTTAAAAAATGTTCCCTTACTCAAACTGGGGCTCAGTAACCAGCTAGAGGGATATAATGAGGAGGGAGGGGGAGGGATATGTAGGTGGGAGGGGGACATGGGTTAACCTATGGCTGATTCATATTGATGCTTAGTAGAAACCAACACAATACTGTAAAGCAATTATCCTTCAATTAAAAATAAATGTTTTTTTTTTTAATTTTTAAGTGTTCCCTCTTAGTGCAGTTACCAAATTATAGATATAATTTATATTTGTCTTCCAACTGTGGTTCAAGAGCCATAACTCTTGAGTCATTTGTTTAGGTATCTCCGTGATGTAATAGAGGGTTAAATCTCATGCGTGTGAGGTCCAGTTTCTTTGAATTTAGTTCCTGATAATGAGATTATTTGTTTTATTATAAATGAGGAACATTTGCTTTTAAGTAAACTTCTCATATTTTAATGAATTAGAACGCTTTCCCTTGTTGCAAAGTTGCTTTATTAAGAATACAGAAATGGGGACTTCTCTGGTGGTCCAGTGGTTAAGAATCCACCTTGCAATGCAGGACACATGGATTCGATCGCTAGTTGGAGAAGTAACACCCCACATATCGCAGAGCAACTAAACCCAAGAGCCACAACCACTGAACCCACTCACTTTGGAGCCCACACAACACAACCAGGAAGTCTGTGCAACACAAAGAAGATCTCACATATTACAACTAAGACCCAACACAGCCAAATAAATAACTTAATATTTTAAAAAAGAAAAAAAAATTGTTTGCTCTAGCTTGGCTATGTTCATCACTTTGATGTTTGGGTTCCACATAGGTGGAGAAAACCTTCTTGCCCATATTTTTGCATGTGATTCTCTACTTAAACATAAAAAAGTTCCATTTTTAAAACAAATTGTGATGGGTGATGAAAAGCAGATATTGTACAATAATGTAGAAGAGAAGACATCATGGAACAAGCAAAATGAACCACCATCTACCACACCAAAGGCCAGTCTTCATCCAAAGAAGGTAAAATTGTGTATATCGTGGAATTGGAAGAGGAGTCCTGTATTATGAGCTCCTTCCAGAAAACCAAACAGTGGTAGTTATGATTCATTCATATTCACCAGACATTGCAACTTTTCATTTCCATTTATTTTGGTCTTTACAAAATTCTCATTGTGAAAAAAATAATAATAATTTCAAATCCTGGGAAACTAGAAACGGCACCTGGAACAGCTCTTTACTCAAAAAGATAGAACATTTTGGGAACACAGAATTATCAAGTTCCCTGAAAAATGCCAGAAGGTAGTAGAACAAAATAGTAAATACTTTATTCAATAGTTCTTGGTGAAAATGAAAAATATGTCTTTTTACTTAAAATCTGAAGGAACGTTTTGACCAACCCAATGTAATAAAATGTCACAAATCAATAATTAGAAAATAAATACCATAAAATGGCAAAAACAAACAAACAGAAAAACAAAACTATCAAAGAAAATGTGTAACTGCAGAACAAGCCCCAAGCTGGCCGTATCCTGTTTCTAACAAGATGATGATTTGTTTTTCTGACTCAACAGAGTAAAACCTTAAGTCATGCAGCCATAGGATGAGCAACAGGAGAAAATTTTGACCTCAAACACCTAGAACCAAAGTTTCTTCTGCAAGGAGTCAAAGAACTGGGACATGGCCTGAATATGAACACGGAAACCCTTCCAGCAGCAAAAGGTCCATTGTCCAGGAAGATTCTGGCCCAGAGCCCCTTTACCACCCCTTACCATAAATGCAAGGTCCCAGAGCCCTTCAATCAGAACTTGCTCAGCCAATATTTCTGCACACCAGTCCTCATCCCCTAAATCATGAAAGTTTGACTTCTGATGGAGTCTTGTCTCATGTCTCCTTTGGGGTTGACCACTCAATAAAGTATTCTCTTTCCTCAACAGATGGTACTGTAGTATTGGCTTCTATTAGCCCTTTGCTCTCGGAGAAGGCAATGGCACCCCACTCCAGTACTCTTGCCTGGAAAATCCCATGGGTGGAAGAGCCTGGTAGGTTGCAGTCCATGGGGTCGCTAGGAGTTGGACACGACTGAGCGACTTCACTTTATTTTTCACTTTCATGCATTGGAGAGGGAAATGGCAACCCACTCCAGTGTTCTTGCCTGGAGAATCCCAGGGACGGGGGAGCCTGGTGGGCTGCCATCTCTGGGGTCCCAAAGAGTCGGACACGACTGAAGTGACGCAGCAGCAGTAGCAGCAGCAGCAGCAGCCCTTTGCTCAGTAGCAAAGGTACCAAGAGAAAATAAGATTTGAAAAGATACTCAATATTGTTAGTCATTAAGGAGATACAAATTAAAACTGATACCTCTTTGCAGTGCTCAGATCTACTTTTTAAGTAAAATCTCAAAAGAACTTGGAGCACCTCTCTCTCTTACATATCTATGATAAGAATGCAACGTAGTATGTCAGAAATAGTATCCTTCTGTTCAGTTCAGTTCTGTTGCTCAGTCGTGTCCGACTCTGCGACCCCATGAATCGCAGCACACCAGGCCTCCCTGTCCATCACCAACTCCCGGAGTTCACTCAGACTCATGTGCATCGAGTCAGTGATGCCATCCAGCCATCTCATTCTCTGTCGTCCCCTTCTCCTCCTGCCCCCAATCCCTCCCAGCATCAGAGTCTTTTCCAATGAGTCAACTCTTCCCATGAGGTGGCCAAAGTACTGGAGTTTCAGCTTTAGCATCCTTACTCACTGGTATTTAACCAAATCAAACTAAATCATATTCACTGATACACCTGTTACTCAAATATTCACAATTGCCCCAACTCAAAGCAATGTAATTATCTATCAAATGGTGAATGAATAAACAAATCATTTGGTAGCTAATATTGTAATGTTATTGGGTATGAAAAAAAATCAGTGAATTTCCTAAATGTGTAACAATATGGATGAATTTTAATAGCATAATGCTAAGTGAAGAAATAAAAATAGAATAGCTATATACTGTAGAATTCCATTGTATGATATTCTGAAAACACTAAAGCTGTAGAGACAGAAATGAAAGAAGTGGTTTCCAAAGCCAAGAGTCTGTGGGGGAATGGGTTCCTCAAAGCAGCACATGGGGCATTTTTGGTGTGATTAAAATTTATATTTGAACTTAATGATGTTTATGTGAAAGTATCCATATTTGTTAAGGGTCAGAATTGTGCACCTACAAATACTGAGATTTAATATATTTAATTTATATCTCCATAAACTGTTCTTAAAAGAGATAATAACTGACTTTTATCATACAGTGTTCCCCAGATAATCTTAAATGCAAGTATTTTGTCACAACTGAGGCAGAATCAAGACAAGGATATGAAGATATAAAATGATTGCGAGGGCTATCATGAAGGGGGTTCTGGTTTTGAGGTTTTGAAGTCTGGCTTTAAGCATGCTCCCTAACCTAATCAAATAGGTACATGGACTCATATTTTGAAAAATAATTGACATGCCTCTATTTCATAATATAAAAGAAGACCTAGACTTCCCTGGTGGTACAGTGGAGAGGAATCTCTGCCAATGCAGGGACACAGGTTCAATCCCTGTTCCGGGAAGATTCCGTGTGCCTCAGAGCATCTAAGCCAGTACACCACCACGCTCTAGGGAGCCCGCGATCTGCAGCTACGGAAGCACTCACGCTGCTGCTGCTGAAGGCCATGTGCTTAGAGCCCATGCCCTGCAACAAGAGAAGGCGTCTCAGTGAGAAACTCGTGCACCTCAGCGAAGAGGGTAGCCACTGCTCGCTGCAACTAGAGAAAACCTGCAAGCAGCCACGAAGGCCCAGCACAGCCAAAAATTAACTAATTGATTAATTTTTTAAAAAAGTGTACCTGAGCTATGGTGAAGCATCCATTTTAATCTTTTGAAATGCCTGGTCAGAAAATTTACAAAAGAAAATGCACAAATGTCCAGCAATATATACAAAACATTCCTACCTTCACTAATAATCAATATAACAATATAAATTAAGGGGATAACACTGTAGTTTTTTCATGATAGAAAATTTAAGGGTTTGACAAATATGAAAGAAAGTAGACAGATATTTATACTTCTGTACATATTATATTTTAACATTTTTTGAAATTAGCTAACATTTTTGAAAGGAAAGTTGACAAGAATTGAATTTATAAAGTAGATATACTTTGGCCCAGCAATTTAATTTGAACATTTTATCCCATAGAAACATACAAAAAGTGCTCACAAATTATATGTACCAAGATGGCATAATTATTCTTATTGGTGAACTAGAAACAATTTAAAATTCAGGAAAATAGTAATGGATTACATTACTTTCCTGTTATTCAATATTTAGTATCTTTTTGAAACTCACAGGGACTTTCTTATAGTCAGGAAATACATCTATAATAAATTTATGAGAGAAGAAATAAACAAGGTTTAGTAGAATACAAACTGATGTCCTGTACTAAATTACTTTAATATATTTTATTATCTACTCAGGAAAATAAATTTAGAGAGTTTTGTTTTGTTAATTCTTGGGAAAATAATTGGTGTTTTTGCCCCAAACTTACATGGAGCAACTCTGCATATTTTAAATTTTAACAATGTACAAATAGATATTTGTATGGAATACTTTTAAACAGTTATTATTTTTTATATTATTGAAGTATAGTTGATTTACAATGTTGTGTTAATTTCTGCTGAACAGCCAAGTGATTTAGTTAAATATATATATATATTAATATTGTTTCCATTATGGTTTACCACAGGATATTGATTATAGCTCCTTGTGCTTTACAGTAGGATGTTATTATATATCCATCCTATATATAATAATTTGCATCTACGAATCCCAAACTTCCCATCCTTCCCTCCCCCATGCCACCCCATTGGCAACCACAGGTCTGTTCTCTGTGTCTGTTCTCTGTGAGTCTGTTTCCGTTTCTTAGATATATTTATTTGTGCATGTTTTAGATTCCATATATAAGTGATATCATGTGGTGTTTGTATTTCACTTTCTGACTTACTTTACTTGGTATGATAATCTTCAGGTCTATCCATGTTGCTGCAAAAGGCATTATTTTATTCTTTCTTAAAGTTGAGTAATATTCTGAATGTGGGTGGATATCACACTTTTATCCACTCATCAATCAATATACATTTAGGTAAATAGTGATGCTATAAACATGGGGTACATGCTTCTTTTCAAATTATACTTTTGTTTGGGTATATACTCAGGAGTAGAATTGCTGGATCTTATGGCAACTCTATTTTCAGTTTTTTGAGGAACCTCCATTTTGTTTTCCATAATGACTGCACCAATTTGCATTCTCATCCACAGTGTAAGAGGGTTCCCTTTATACTCTCCTGCATTCATTATTTGTAGACGTTTTAATGTTGGCCATTCTGACTGGGGTGGTGGTAATTCATTTTAGTTTTGATTTGCACTTTAATAAATTATGTTGATGAGCATATTTTAATGCGCGTACTGACCACCTGTATGTCTGCTTTGGAGAGATGTCTGTTTAGGTCTTATGCTCATTTCTTGATTGGGTTTTTTTTTTTTTAATTGAATTGTATGAGCCATTTCTATATTTGGGGATTTAAGCCCTTGTTTGTCACATCATTCGCAAATATTTTCTCCCAGTCCATAGGCTGTCTTTTCACTTTGTCTACAGTTTCCTTGCTGTGCAAAAGCTTGTAAGTTTGATTAGGTTCTATTTGTTTATTTTTACTTGTATGTCTATTGCCATGGGAAACTGATCTAAAAAAACATTGGGACAATTTACAGCACAGAATGCTTTGCCTATGTTCTTTTCTAGGAGCTTTATGGTGTCATGGTCATATTTAAGTCTCTAATCCATTTTGAATTTATTTTTGTGTCTGATAAGGCAATGTGTTCTAATTTCATTGCTTTGTATGCAGCTGTGCAACTTCCCCAACACCATTTGCTGAAGAGACTGCCTTTTTCTCATTGCATATTCTTTAGGCATTTATTATTTTATTTACTAAAGAGCTTACTGTTTCAGAAACAGTCAATATCATATAGTTCTATTTGTATGCTGTCATTCCAATTTGTTTTTTATACAATATAGAAAGAAATGGCTCAGACCCAATGGGTTCCAATAAAATGAGAGCCTTTGGTTTCTCCAGTACAGAAGGTGCTCTATGATGTATAATATTTAAGACATGCTCTCTTGTTCTCAAAGATCCCTTCGGGTGAAAATAAATTTAAGCCCCTGACTCAGAAAGTTGGGAATTACCAAGGCTTTTTAAATTTTAGCAGAGGTTTAGGCACCTAGGAGAACTTCTCTTGGTTTGTGAAGTGCCAATCAATAACCCAGTACTAGATGTAAGGCCCTCCTTCTTCATACAGAACATCCTCTGGGATTCCATGCCTTACAGGGAGTCCTGTCACCAGGTACATCCACAAGTGAAAAAGTCATTCACTGTGCAGTAAGTAAAATACTTCAGACATAAATAATATCAGCTACAATTGTAAACTTGAGGATGTCCATTCAAGTAAATTAGTACAACAATAACCAGCTTTCTAGGATAAAGGGACCAACAGGAATGGCTAGTGTTGATGAGTTAGGATGTGTGGGATTAAATTGTCTAGAGAATCCTTCATTTAATAATCATTAAATTTTAAAGTTAAATAATTGGTTTAATTTCATTTTTGTTTTCTCCTAATTAATAATTACTATAGTCATGACCAATTTAAAGAATATTTGTTAATGCTATGTGTGCATATGTGTTTACAAAAACTACATTCTTAGATTTCTAGATTTTAAGAACTGTGTTTCTTGTTTTGATAGCTTTCCCTGAGTCCTGAGACCAGAGTCTCATAAATATAATTTGCAGACATGCATTAGATTTAACTAAATCAGCATGCTTTGTTTTTAGGTGTTGAACCATGAAGAACATAAGGGCTTTTGCAAATTTTGGACGATTTTCTTTGTCCTCTCCACCTGACCCCATTAAACAAAACAGTTTTGTTATTTTTTTTTTCACTCTAAATTGAGCTTGTCCTCACTAGAAGTATTTGTCATCTTTTTTTTTTATAAGTTCCAAGATATTTGAATGAGAATTTGTGCTTTAGAAAAATAGTCATTCAAAATCAAACTTAATTTTCCAGATTAAAAAAATAAAGAATTTATCCAGGTGAAGAACTGTTCTGCTAGTATTTTGAAACAGTAATAAAATTTGACAGCCACAATATTTTTTATCCAAGTTCTGTTTAAAATCTCTGTAATCTTAATGATATTATTCTTTCACATAGACAATATATCTGGTTTTATCCCAACTGATGCTTCTTAAGACTTCCTATATTCCAACTTATCAGAAAAGCCTTCTTCTAGATTCCCAAGTTAAAACATATATACTGATCTAGATATAGATGTAAACTTGGTGTATAACTCTAAATCAGACCTTGACATATTATAACAACTTTTATGTAAACTTCATTTTTCAATTGTGTTGGTGTTATTATAAGCTCTTTTCTGTTTTATGTTTAATCTTTCGAAGTACCCATTAAAATAGGTATAATTGCACATATTTTGACAAGTAATATTTGTTCTCAGAAAGATTAAATTACCCTCGGGATCATATGAGGAAAAATATGATAAAGTTAATTTTTAAATCATAATGGTTAAGTTTCTTCCATGATACTGCTTTAGTTCTCACACATGTTTGACTCTCTAATGTTTAGAACAGTACCTGACACAAGCAGGGCTTCTCATTAAAAACTGCATGATTGGTACAAGGAGGTATAACATTACATAACAACATGACATAACAAAATATAAATGGGAAAGCAGGCAAAATAGAATTTTCTTTCGGAAGCTGTTATAAGGATGGGTTTAGAACCAAGGTTTTTATTTGACCAAAATAAAGAAACAAATTAAAAAAATAGACAAAACATGACTAAAACCTGAAACCAAAAGGATTATATTCTATTAGCTGTTTGAAGGTCAGGTATGATAAAGCAAGAAGATTTTATGCTAATAACAAAGATATATGCATGACATATATATATGTGTGAATGAGTGTGTTTATGTATATGTTTATGTGTAAATGTAGGATGTTTCTATAACAAGATACATTATGTGATTTTAACCTGCTTCTACCTGGGCATTAGTCACTTTTACTTGTATAAGGTAGAAAGCTTAAAATCAAAGTGGCACTTTTTAAAACTTTGTGTAAGAACTTGGCTTCTAGTTGGGCTTTGAAAAGAAAAATGAACACACACACATAAAACATTCACCATTCATACACTATTTTTAGGTACACTCTTTTTTATATAGTAAGTACATTGCTTATAGAAATTCAAGTACTAGGATCTAGGAAATATGTTCTGGTTTCAGCACTGCAGTGAGCATCAGATGTTCCTTAGTTTTTCTAAAAGTTTCCCACCTTTCTTCCTTCCACCTCCCTTCCTTCTTTCCACCCTCTCTCCATTCTTTTCTTCTGTTTTTCTTTCTACCTGTATCACTGTCTTATTCTGCCATTCTTGCTGAGGTCACAAAAATGTCAGATATGACGGAGCACATAGTCCATCAAAAATATTTTTGAATAAAATGCATGAAAAAGTTGTATGGGTTAGAAAGGGTTAAATTAACTCTTATGCTTAGGGCATATATTTGAATTTCTTGTGAAGCAACTGGCTAGATATGTCTTTGTATCAGTTGAACACATGTTCAGAAAAGGTATCTGGATTGAGTATGAAAATTTGAAAGCTAATTGGAGACTTTAGAATATTCAAATTGCTCAGAAATTTTACATGAACCATAACATAAGAGAGAAAGCATAAATGTAAGTAATATAGAAATTTAGAGTCCTCTAAAATGGAGAAAAAATGAAAGTCACTGCTCACAAAAATGGATAGAGTTAATTTGTTTTTCTATGTAGTATGTGGACCACTTAGAGGGAATCAAATAGGTGAATGTATAAAACAAAATAGCCTGATACTCATCCCAGATATGAATCAATTTCTAGTAATGGAGATCAAATTATTTCACAAACTACAGTGACATTTCCTTTTTGAATTGACTGAAGGGAAAGAATTAGGGAAGATATCCCTAACGAGATACATTTTAATGAACTACAATTTGATGAGCTTTAAATAACATGTAAAATCCTGTGATTAGTACATCAGTCATGATATGGAACATTTTGATCTTCCAAAAAGTCATTTCCTGCCTATTTGTACTCAGTCTCTTTATACTTCCTTTTCATCTCTAAAATCGCTGATCAACTATCATTGATTTGGGCTTTTCTAAAATTTTATACAAATGAGATCATACAATATGTAGTGTTTTGTATTTGCCTTCTTTCACAAGCAGAGATGACTCATTCAAGCGATTGTCTCTATCAGGAATTATTTCCTTTTCAAATTAAAGCTTGTGGATCTTTGCAATATGTGCATCCCTCAACACTGGGTGTATGTTTGGTTTCTTTCCTTTTTTTTTTTTTCTTTTGCTATCATGAATAAGCTTATGATTATGTACAAGTCTTTGTATGGATATGTGTTTTTATCTCTCTTGGGCAAATCCTTAGAAGTGAAATTGCTGGGTACTGTTAAATGTTTGATAAGTGTGCATGTGACTTTATGTGAAACTGCCAAGCTGATATCCAAAGAGGCTCTGTACCCTTTGTATCCCATCAGAATTTCAGTTGTTCCATATGCTCACCAACACAATATTTTCAGGTATTTTTAATTCTAGCCATTCTAATGGTATCTTATTGTACTTCTCATTTACATTTTCTAAATAAATAAAGATGTTGAACATTTTTTCATGTGCTTAGTTGCCATTCATAAAACCAAGAGGAATAATTATGAAGTTATAAACTCAATTTTGAGTTCTTCATGTCTTAATTTTATAACTCTATGTATAGGCAATCAGTTTGCTTTTAATCAGAGTTCCCCTCACACAATCTCTCTTTTATAGGGTGAGAAGCAGAAGCATCTTGGACTTCAGTCTGACCTACACCTTTCTATGTGGTCGCTTAATCACACTGTTTCTAATCGACCCACCTCTCCTTCATTGGTATACCTGGTCTGGAGGCTGCCCAAATATGGATTTCCATTCCCTTTTGTCTCCTGTACTTCCTAGCCCTGATGGGAAATGCTCTTCTGCTTATCCTAGTTAAAGCAGAACATAATCTTCATGAACCTCAGTTCTACTTTTTGGCTGTGCTGGCCCTTACTGACCTAGGCTTTTCATTGTCTACAATGCCTCGTGTCTTGGCTATCCTCTGGTTCAACGTCCACTACATCGGCCTGGATGCCTGCTTAACCCAGATGTTCTTCATCCACACCCTCTCCTCAGTGGAATCAGGTGTCCTGGTAGCCATGACTTTCGACCGCTTGGTAGCTCTCTGTGCTCCACTGAACTACGCCAGGATCCTGACCCACTCTACTGTCACCCGTCTTGGTGGAGCTGCTGTCATATGCGGTGCCACCCTGGTGGCCCCTCTGCCTTTCCTCCTCAGGACCTTCCGTTTTTGTGGGGCCAATATCCTCTCACACTCTTATTGCTACTACCCTGATATGCTGAACTTGGCCTGTGGGGACGTCACTTTCAGCGGTGTCTATGGTTTGGTGTTTGTGCTCTTCACATTTGCAGTAGATGTTGTCTTCATCCTAGTTTCATACATGAAGATCTTGGCCACTGTTCTAAAGCTGGAGAATCGAGACAGAACCTGGAGGTCACTGCATACCTGTGCCTGTCACCTGTGCACACTACTTGTGTTTTACCTGCCACTCATCAGCGTGGCAGGGCTGCATTGCTACGCTCAGAACACTTCCCCAGTCCTGTTTACCAGCATGAGTAATGCTTACCTCCTCATGACACCGCTGCTCAACCCCCTTGTCTACAGTCTCAAATCCAGGCAGATCCAGGCTGCTCTGCACAAGCGATTTGGGGTGCAACGTGTCATTGCTGGAGAATGACATTTTTCTCTATATCAGAAGAGTGCTGTTCAGGACCCGCTATGTGCCAAATAGTGTGATAGACATCATGAGTTCAAAAATAAAAAGACTCAGGCCTTGCCCTCAAGCTAATCTAACTATGGAGGGAAAGAGAAGCAGAGGGCTTAAATAAATGATCAGAACTGATCATGAGTGATGATTGTTTGGTAGTGGTAAGGAGAAATGGCGATAGAAACTCAAGTTCAGTGTTTTTGGTATATGAGTTGGATGAAATCATGTATTCACAACTGTTAAATTGAAGTTTATGATCCTGGATTTTAAAAGATCAAAGAGGGGCTGATGTTACTGAGAAAATAAGATTTCACCTGATTCAGTGTCACCTAATTGCCCATGTTGTATAAGTTAAAGCATTATAAAATTTTAAATTGGTGATAAAGTTATGACTTTATGCTTAATATTTTTGACCATTTCTTAGGGCGAGAGTACTACTTGATATCTCAATCTGATGGTTTTTAACAAAAAAATAAAGGAACTCTATGAAAAGAAATAATATATAAGAATGTGAAAAATGGTTATTCTTACTCATCCTTCTACTTCATTCAGAATTCATACTTTATTTGGATTTTGTCTAGTTTCCCATTCCATACTGAGAATATACAGGGTTACATTTTGGCTTCTGAAACAAGGATTCAACTCCTTTCTCTAACTTTCTAAGAGGAAAAATGAATTATTCTCTTGGGATCAAGTCTTGAGGTTAGTCATAAACAAATGAAGACTTGTCCTGCTGNCTAGTTTCCCACTCCATACTGAGAATATACAGGGTTACATTTTGGCTTCTGAAACAAGGATTCAACTCCTTTCTCTAACTTTCTAAGAGGAAAAATGAATTATTCTCTTGGGATCAAGTCTTGAGGTTAGTCATAAACAAATGAAGACTTGTCCTGCTGAATTAGCTTCAGTTCAGTTCAGTTCAGTCTCTCAGCCATGTCTGACTCTTTGCAACCCCATGAATCACACAGCACACCAGGCCCCCCGTCCATCACCAACTCCCAGAGTTCACTCAGACTCATGTCCATCGAGTCAGTGATGCCATCCAGCCATCTCATCCTCTGTCGTCCCCTTCTCCTCCTGCCCCCAATCCCTCCCAGCATCAGAGTCTTTTCCAGTGAATCAACTCTTCGCATGAGGTGGCCAAAGTACTGGAGTTTCAGCTTTAGCATTAGTCTTTTCAAAGAAATCCCAGGGCTGATCTTCTTCAGAATGGACTGATTAGATCTCCTTGCAGTCCAAGGGACTCTCAAGAGTCTTCTCCAACACCCCAGTTCAAAAGCATCAATTCTTCAGCACTCAGCTTTCTTCATAGTCCAACTCTCACATCCATACATGACTACTGGAAAAACCATAGCCTTGACTAGAAGGACCTTTGTTAGCAAAGTAATGTCTCTGCTTTCAATATGCTATCTAGGTTGGTCATAACTTTCCTTCCTAGGAGTAAATGTCTTTTAATTTCATGGCTGCAATCACCATCTGCAGTGATTTTGGAGCCCANGTCCAACTCTCACATCCATACATGACTACTGGAAAAACCATAGCCTTGACTAGAAGGACCTTTGTTAGCAAAGTAATGTCTCTGCTTTCAATATGCTATCTAGGTTGGTCATAACTTTCCTTCTAAGGAGTAAGTGTCTTTTAATTTCAGGGTTGCAATCACCATCTGCATTGATTTTGGAGCCCCCCAAAATAAAGTCTGGTACTATTTCCACTGTTTTCTCATCTATTTCCCATGAAGTAGTGGGACCATATGCCATGTTCTTCATTTTCTGAATGTTGAGCCTTAAGCCAACTTTTTCACTCTCCTCTTTTACTTTCATCAAGAGGCTTTTTAGTTCCTCTTCACTTTCTGCCATAAGGGTGGTGTCATCTGCATATCTGAGGTTATTGATATTTCTCCNACTATTTCCACTGTTTTCTCATCTATTTCCCATGAAGTAGTGGGACCATATGCCATGTTCTTCATTTTCTGAATGTTGAGCCTTAAGCCAACTTTTTCACTCTCCTCTTTTACTTTCATCAAGAGGCTTTTTAGTTCCTCTTCACTTTCTAGCTTAGGAAACAAATAAATGACTTAATTGTCAATGGCAATAAATAAACATACAATAGCTTTAGCAAGAATTTCAAACTAATTTATGGAAGTTCTAAGTAAATTTCAAAATGATCTCTAAAGTAATAAGAATATTTTTCAGATTTGTCTAGCATATTTAGTAAAGCATCAGAGTCATACAGAAGGCAAAACTACAATATTCATATAGCTTCCATTCTATTAATGAAAATCATGGAATAGCAGCAGACCATACACCTAAATATAATTAATGAACTGGAGACTTGGTTTAAATTATAAATTAGGAGGAAAGTAAGCCAGTGAAGACTGGGTTTATTAGAAACTTCTGCCTGCAAGACTGAAAAAAATCTCAAAAAGAAAGACAATAGAAGCTTAATATCTATCTCAATTTCAAAAGCATTCATCTACCTGAAATCTGTTATATATTAACAGAATAGAGGGAGTAAAATATATATAAATGTATAGTCTTTGATTTTACTGAGAGATTATTTGAGAAATATTGTGAGTACCCTCAGAACACAAAATGAAATTCTGATTCTTAGTATGTTTCTACAAGTTTTAAAATCTGATTTAGTATTTTTTCTTCATTGAGTCTTTCCACTCAAAAGCATTTTAACTTTGACAGTATTAAATATGATGACAGGGAAATGGGGATCATTTCTCAGCATTGTTATATTTTTTGAAGACTGAAGATAAATTTCCTTCAAGGAACTCCTTACCTCTCTGTACAGCTTGAGTGAGACCAATAATAACAATATTCTAATAAATCCCTCTCCTAACCTTTCAACTGCTGAGATTAAAAACTGAAGAAAAAAATTCTCCCCCTTAACATAGTATGCTATAAAAAGTTTAAGATTATTATTTCTACTGGACAGTGAAAGGAGACAAAACCATTAATAGAACATCTTCCCCAGTTATGTGATTATCTACATTAGGGGGGAAAATGAGTATAAAACAAGATAAAAGCAGATATGAGGGATTGCTTCATAAAGAAAAAGGGACATAATGACATTGAGTGCTAAAGCTTGGGTCCCTAAGATCCTTTAATTTAATCTGTGCCCCATTCTGATATTTCAGTTTACTTATAAATTGTTTTATGTGTAAGTTAAATAATTAAGCAATTAATGGTATGTTCTGTCTTAATGGCATGTTGTTGCCTTAAAGTACAACAATTTTATTCCTATGTTGTCTCACTCACTATGTACTAATAATCTAAATGAGAGCCTTTTGTCTGATTCATTTGTCCCCTAATGTGTGGCATACAGTGGATGCCAAGAATAGCTATGTAAAGATACAAAATAAAGGGGAACATGAGAAAGTATAAGAAACAAAGGACAAAAAATGATAAGTAAAAGCAATTATACATGACTATTGAATCAATAGATTCATGAATTAATGTCCACATAGTTAATTAAAAGTGAATGGAATAATAATAACTGGCTCTATTCTTTGATAGTTAATTTTCAGGCATCATTAGCATAAAAATAAATAATTTAATGCCTGTCTTTGACTTGAAGTGACAATACTGAGCAGATAAATAAATGACATACACAGTTATAAAACAGGCAACCTAGTCTGAATTCTTATAAACATTTACAAATACATACATTTTATATTTCAACATATGAAACATATATTAAAATGAACCTCTAAATATGTCTTTGAACTTCAGAGCAACTGTATTATTTGCTGGTCATCTTTGATATCACCATCTGAGCAATAAAGACTTTATTCTTTTATATTTATCTTTAAATCCGGGCTTGACCTTTGTCCTTATCATATTTTTAGCTTGCAATATAATGGTTAATATTTATTGAACATTTACTATATACCAGATATTGTGGTAAGCATATTCAACAAGTTATGTGTAGCATAGCACATTTATTCTTGCAATGTTCTTAGAAAATAGATACAGTATCAACTCCTTTTCCATTGTGGCACATTAATAGTCATTCACTATGTTCCCTGGATACATAGCAGATAAATTATGGAGTCCTGATTTTACTTTAATTGATACATACTTAACCTCAAATTAAAGTGAAATCCAATTTAATACAACATGAGAAAATTAAATATGATTACATAGATGGCAAATTTTAGGTACAGAAACTTTGTTATATTTTTGCTTTAATCTCTTATTGTATTTTTGTGTCTGATGATGTTTAGATTAATGTGGTTTCAGGAAAAATTATAAAATAGATTTCAATAAAAAATATAAAAATAAAACCTCTTGTTTCTCATTTGGACTATTGCCCTGTATAATATCTCAAACCCACCAAAGATAAGAACTCTGTGTATAATAATATAAATATCTTACTTTTAACCAAATTTGAGCCATATAACTATATATGAGGGATTCTCATACAGAAAATATTTGTCAAACTGTTTAGATTGAAATGGGGCTCCTGGATAAGTGATGTGAACTTTAGGGATACATAAATTTTAGAGAAACATAAGGTGAAGGTGAAGGAACTTTTAGAAATAAATTCTTTGATCTAATATTTAAAACTAAAAAAGGGATCTCCTACTTCCAGAAAGATTGTAGCAAAATTACACAAAGTAAAAGTGTTAGTGGCTCAGTTGTGTCTGACTATGTGTGACCCCAAGGACTGGAGCCTTCCAGGCTCCTCTCTGCACCGAATTCTCCAGGCAAGGATACTGGAATGGGTTGCCATGCCCTTCTCCAATGGATTTTCCTGACCCAGGGTTTGAACCTGGGTCTCCTGCTTTGCAGGCAGATTCTTTGTCATTTTGAGTCACCTAGGAAGCAAAATCACACAGAAAAATCCAAAGGGCGGATTTCAACACACAAGAAATAAATGTCTATTCCTGTTTCTTTTTACAGTATTCCTGACCTTTTGATCATTTACTCAAAATACTTCTACTCTGTTCTGTCTTATCTTAAATTTGAGCAATCTACCTAATGCACTTCTAATCTGTTTTGTTTTCACACTAAACCAATGGGTTAAGGACAAGCGTGAGAAAAAGGAAGATATTGGACATGATGACGTGGGGGCGAGGGGAGTGGTACCTGCCTATTCTGTGGGTCAAGGCTAAGGCAATAAGTAAGACACAGGAAATGAAGACAGTGAGAAAGTGGGAGACACAAGTGTTGAGCACCTTAAGGCATCCTTCCCTGGAAGCTATTTCCATAACAGTCTTCAAGATTAGCACATAAGACAGAACAATAAAGAACAGAGTCAACCTCAAAGGAGCAGAATACCAAGGCCAGCCCATAGATAATGTTCACATGAATAGACACACATGCCAGCTTCATCACATCAGGGTAGAAGCAGAATGAGTAGGATAGAACAATATTCCTACAGAAGGGAAGCTGTTGGAGCAGAATGGACAAGAGGATCATCAGTGCTACCCCTCGAGCCACAGCAGCCAGGCCCATCTGAGTAATGGGAGAGGGAGTCAGGACTATGATGTAGCGTAGTAGGTTGTGTATGGCCACAAAATGATCAAAAGCCATAGCCAGCATCGTGGCTGACTCCATGGAAGAGAAGGTGTGGATGAAGAACATCTGAGCCAGGCAACCATGGAACTCAATCTCTTGATGGTTGAAAATAAAGACTTTAAGAACAGTGGGCAGTGTAGACTGACATGTCTATGTCAGTGGTGGCTAACAAGGACAAGAATACATATTGAGGCTCATGAAGGCTCAGAGTCTAGTGTACTATGTGAATGATGATGCTGCTCCCCAGGATGGCAGTCACGTACATGATGCTCAGTGGGATGGAGATCTAGTTATACGATGCCTCCAGCCCTGGGATTCCTGACAGAAGCAAGAAGGGTGTTTGATGGTGGGTGCTGTTGAGCATAGACATGATGGTGCAGTTCAGTTCAGTTCAGTCGCTCAGTCATGTCTGTCTCTTTGCGACCCCATGAGTTGCAGCACACCAGGCCTCCCTGTCCATCACCAACTCCCGGAGTTCACTCAGACTCACATCCATCGAGTCAGTGATGCCATCCAGCCATCTCATCCTCCGTCGTCCCCTTCTCCTCCTGCCCCCAATCCCTCCCAGCATCAGAGTCTTTTCCAATGAGTCAACTCTTCGCATGAGGTGGCCAAAGTACTGGAGTTTCAGCTTTAGCATCATTCCTTCCAAAGAAATCCCAGGGCTGATCTGATGGTGAAACCTGGAAAAAGAGAGTATGTAGAAAGTCAAGCAGTAAAGTTAACATGGTTTCATTCTGTAGTTGAAGAGAGAATTTAGAGGCAGAGGAAGGTAAATTCTGTTGTATGAAGAGAAGATTGAATAGGGTTAAATTTAGTTCAATTCAACAAGCCTATGTAGTATTTTTAGGTAATTCATAAATGTTTTATGAGTATATTTGTTGATGCATTGGTAGCATCCAAACACTGCCAGGTAAACTATGCTAAAGGATTTTAAACAGCAACATCACACAGAACAAATGGAAGATTCACAAATGACAAGATTAATTTAGTCTTTTTAAAACATGCAGTGGGGGACTTTCTTGGTGGTTCAGTGGTTAAGACTTTGCCTTCTAACTCAGAGGGTGAAAGTTCAGTCCCTGGCTGAGGTGCTGGGATCCAACATGCCTTGTGGGAAAAATCAAAACAAAATGAAAACAAAACACAAATAATATTGTAAAAAATTCAAAAAAGACTTTAAAAATAGTATGCAGCAAACAAAAATTTTTTATAAAATAAAATAAAACAAAACAATGCATTGGAAAGGAGGGTAAAGATGAGATTTATTAACACATTTAAAACAGTGTACAAATGGGAAGGAAAGCTGGCAGTACCTGAGTGCTGGATTATGCAACATTCATATGTCCTGTCTCTCTACTGATGGTGTCAGAAAGACGAGGTGAGGTCTGAGCAAGGTAACCCCACAAGCGAAAAATCCTTGGAGCCAGCACTCATGCTCACTCTGTCAGGCACACAATAGCAGGTATGTATGGCCACAGCTTTAATTTTTCACTAATAAGCCTGCCCAACATGCATAAATTCTTTCCATATTGCTTGGGCTGAGACCATGGGGATCAGAGCAAAATCATAATCGATGTTATTAATGGGTCACTGATTTGGATATTTATAAACTAACTGTCATTCTAGGCATGGCATTATCATACTTCTGATTTGTTTCTATTCATTTTCTATCTAGAAATAACTTTTGTTCTATCATATATTTCATATACTCCGTATTTAGCATATCTTAACGTGAGCTATCAATAACCTCAGATATGCAGATGACACCACCCTTATGGCAGAAAGTGAAGAAGAACTAAAAAGACTCTTGATGAAAATGAAAGAGGAGAGTCAAAAAGTTGGCTTAAAGCTCAACATTCAGAAAATGAAGATCATGGCATCCAGTCCCATCACTTCATGAGAAATAGATGGGGAAACTGTGGAAGCAGTGTCAGACTTTATCTTTTGGGGCTCCAAAGTCACTGCAGATGGTGACTGCAGTCATGAAATTAAAAGACG
>SJYA01002052.1:0-11672 GCA_006410615.1 Neotragus moschatus
TTCTTGCCTGGAGAATCCCATGGACAGAGGAGCCTGGCAGGCTACAGTCCATGAATCCACAAGAGTTGGACATGACTTAGTGACTAAACCACCACCATGAAGTAGGAATGTGCAGTGTAGGGAATATAGTCAATAACATTGTAGTAACTTTATATGGTGACTGATGGTAACTAGACTTATGGTGATTGTTCCATTGTAGGTTGTACTGCTGCCACTAAGTCACTTCAGTTGTGTTTGACTCTGTGGGACCCCATAGACGGCAGCCCACCAGGCTCCCCCGTCCCTGGGATTCTCCGGGCAAGAACACTGGAATGGGTTGCTATTTCCTTCTCCAGTGCATGAAAGTGAAAAGTGAAAATGAAGGTGCTCAGTCGTGTCCGACCCTTAGCGACCCCATGGACTGCAGCCCACCAGGCTCCTCCGTCCATGGGATTTTCCAGGCAAGAGTACTGGAGTGGGGTGCAGATGTGTATAAGAGACAGGTGGGTGACTTTAAGCCACTGCTGCTACTGCTGCTGCTAAGTCACTTCAGTCGTGTCCGACTCTGTGAGACCCCATAGACGGCAGCCCACCAGGCTCCCCCGTCNCCAGGCTCCTCCGTCCATGGGATTTTCCAGGCAAGAGTACTGGAGTGGGGTGCCATTACCTTCTCCATGTAGGTTGTACACCTGAAGCTAATATTATATGTGAATTATAATTCAATAATAAAAAAGAACTATCTGAATTTTCCCTTGTGCAGCCTTAGGCACAATTCCAGTACTTGTTACCAGAAGCTGTTCTAATAAAGTGAAAGTGAAGTCGCTCAGTTGCGTCCGACTGTTTGTGACCCCATAGACTGTAGCCTACAGGCTTCTCCATCCATAAGGAAGGGCCCAAAGCCTGGAAGTAAATCCTAAGAGGAAGAATGGTTGAGGAAAGGGCTAGCTCAGTTAGTTCCCTATTTTCCCCTGATTCAGAAAATGAAGTACATTTCAGATCCAGTATGCTGAGGTCAATTCAGTTTCGGCACATTGATGAGGATCCCTTTGTTTCTAAAATTGATATTGAGGAAAAAGCAGAATGGAGGCTTATGGAGATATCCAGTCAGACTGTTCAGAAGAATAGACTCATTTTACAGTCCTACTGCCATCACCCAATTAGTGAAACACTTGTATTGTCCGCTGCAGGTATTAGTATTTTACTAAGACAAGAAAAGAAAAAAAAAGAGAGTGAGAAAAGGAGAAAAGAAATGTAAGGTGTGGTTATTGCCACTTACAGTCAGAGGTCAATCATTCTTTCTTTCTTTCTTATGTTTATTTGGCTGTGTCAAGTATAAGTTGTGGCATGAGCGATCTTCATAGCATCATGGGCACGACTTTCCTTGTTTCACCTGGGCTTAGCTGCTCCACAGCATGTGGGATCTTAGTCTCTGGACCAGAAATCAAACCCATGTCCCCTGCACTGCATGGTGGATTCTTAACCACTGGATCAACAGGGAAATCCCATTCTTACTAACTTTCAAACTTCAGCTTAAAAGTAACTTCTGTCAAACCTTCCTTGACCCGTAGGTTAGTTTATATCTTCTTATCCTCCAGAGCAACATTGTACTACCCTTTTTTTTTTTGGATACCCACGACATCTTTAAGCCAAGATGCTGGAGAGGCACGTTCAGTCCCTGAGTCAGGAAGATCCACTGGAGGAGGAAATGGCAATCCATTCCAATATTCTTGCTGCAATAATCCCATGGATAGAGGAGCCTGGTGGGCTACAGTCCATGGAGTTGCAAAAGAGACATGACTGAGCATGCACACATGCCTGACATCTTTTATTACGTTTGCTGCTATCATCGCATTAAGTCCTATGCTGTGCTCACCACTTCACTCACACCAAGCATAGTGCCTGACACAAGTTAGCTACTTGATACATATTTACTACATTGAATTGGCTTGACCTATACTCTAATTATGGTTTTATGAGGTGTATTCAAGGAGAGAAAGAAGATGAAGACAAAATTCCAAGTTAATATAATTGGCTCCATCATTTGCAACTAGAATTTGCAAAAGATTACCTAAGTGCTGAGGGAATGTAGAACAGTTAAGTGAGTGGCCGAAGTCTTTTTGGACAAGGTGCATGGTGAGCAAGAAAGTTTTGATCTTATGTGTTAAAACCAAAACATTAGTGAAAAGGGAATTGTTCAGTTTGGTACAAAAAAAAAAAAAGATGAAGTACGGAAAGGTTGTATTCAACACATTGAAAAATGTGTATTATATACCATGCACAGAGAATACAACTGTGAATAAGACATGGTCCTTTCCTTAAGAGCTAAATCTCTTGAAAAGCTGTAAGTCAATAATTGCAATACAAATTAGTGACTGTTGTGACAAAGAGGTAATTATGAAAACTTGAAGAGGAAGAGATATTAATTTGGGTATTAAACAATGGATAATNGCACAGAGAATACAACTGTGAATAAGACATGGTCCTTTCCTTAAGAGCTAAATCTCTTGAAAAGCTGTAAGTCAATAATTGCAATACAAATTAGTGACTGTTGTGACAAAGAGGTAATTATGAAAACTTGAAGAGGAAGAGATATTAATTTGGGTATTAAACAATGGATAATTGAAGAGAGGAGGAAAAGGCTTTTTCCTGCAATAAGAATAGCATTTGAAAAGGCAAAAGTGTAATAAGCCTGTCAGGCCAGATGGTGCCAACGGAGATTCCAGAGGTGATTGAGCAATGAAATGAAAAGACCAAGTGTGCTTTTTGTTTGTTTTAAAGGTTAAACTTGATCTTTACCTTAAAATAAAGGAGAAAAAAATGCATTCTCATCAAACATCCCTAAGTTCTTGAACCAGACTTCCTGGGCTTGGTTTCAGGCTTTGCTTCCTATTAGCTGTGTGACACTTCTTTGTACCTGTTTGCCTGTTTGTAAAATAAGGTTAAAAAATAGCACCTGCCTGATAGCGTGGTTGTGGGGACAAAATTAGGAACTATATGAAAAAAATTGTAGAATGCTGCCCAGACTGTAAAAGTGGCTCTTGTTGTGATTACGGAAGTAGTATTACTTTCTGCCAGTCAGGGAGTGATTTTGTCATATTTCATTGCCTTTGCCTCAGGCTTGAATGACAGATTTTTGTTTCTGAGTAAGTGCAGCCAGGCCAAGGACTTCCCTGGCAGCTCAGAACCTGTGGGTGAATGTCGGAGATGTGGCTCCGATCCCTGGGTGAGGAAGATCTTCTAGAGAAGGAAATGGCAATCTACTCCAGTATCTTGCCTGGGAAATCCCAAGGACAGAAGAGCCTGGTGGGCTGCAGTCCATGGGGTTGCAAAAGAGTTGGACACGACTTGGCGACTAAACAAGAAGCAGCAGTCAGGCCAAGATTCAAACATACTTAAGTGATGGTTATGTAACATTTAAATTTGGAAAGCATAGGTATTCAGAATGTGCCCTATGCAAGGACCACAAATGCTCTTTTTGCCTTCAGGTTGGAAGTGGATTTTGGACTGTACACATATGGATAAAGTGACTTTCAAAAGATTAATTAAAAATTACCTACTTAAAAAAATTTTTACCTACTTAATAAGGAAAAAAAAATCCTCATGATAATTTCTAATCAAGTAGCAATCATTCTGGTGATAACTATTTGCTTCTACAAGAGCCAGCTGACCAAGCCTTCTGTCATTTTAGCAATATAGGAACTCACAGTTACCAATAAGCAGTTAAGTGAAGAATTATCTTCAGGAAAGCAATTTCCCACATATTAAACTGATTTTCTTGAGTTCTTTCTAATTCGATGTGTCTTTCAAGCAGCTGAATTTGTTGATAGCAGGGAGGAAAGTCAAGGAAAATCTTGGTTTTATAGTGGAAGAAAGGTAAAGTATATTTACTTTGTATATTTACTCTGATCATTCCGAGTATTGGGGAAACAAGATTTGGAGACCAGGAGTTTAGCTTTTGGTTTCATTACTTATGAACTGTGATTTGGCCAAGCCACTTAACCTCTTTAAGTTTCATATTTGTTACTTTTACAATCCAGGTAGTTTTGAGTGTCAAATGATGCCTGTGAAAGTGTTTTGACACATAATTATTTCACTAACAGATAAAACATATTTGGATTGAAAAATGGTGACAAGCACTGTACTTGTATAAACTCAGCAAACTGCCAAGAACTTTAAATTTCATGAAGACATTGCCCTATCCCTTCAGAGATTTGACTGACTTTTGACTTGTTCAGGGTCCCGAGCCTGGTTAGTGGTAGCCGGAGTCTAGGTCTTCTAATCACCTAGTCTTTCCTACTACACCACTGTCATTCATCATTCATTCAATACAGCTTTATGGACGATAAATGCAAAAACATTGTGCTAGTTGCGGTGGGTGATTCAGATTTATCAGACGCAGATTCTCCTCTCAAGGAACACAGAAACTAGTGGTAACAGCCATAAATGTATAGTCAGAAGCTGGAACGATAAGGTATGAAAAAACTATTATGTGATCTGGTGAGGATCAGTGGACCCTTGGTAGAAGAGGTGACAATTCAATCCTGCTCCAAAAGGCAGAAAGGATTTGTACATGTCTTAGGGTTTAAAACAGGCAGTCCAGGGTTACAGTAAGGTGAACAAAGGCACTTCTCTTAGCCCTCAATAAATTCTAGGAAGTTTCAGGTTTTTTTTTCGTAACAAGGTCCATCTCTCACCTGTGAATCTTGCAGACTTATACTGTTCCTTTCTAGAATGCCTGTCCTGGACAAAATTCATGTAACTTGCCGGAAGGCCTTGCTTGATTCACTCCAGGCAGAGTGAAGGACTGCCTCCCGTTTCCATGGTTTCCTCCCTGCCCACCCACTTTTTCAGGGCACTTATGACACATCTCTATTTTACTTTGCCACGCACCCTTCACCCTTCACCTTTCTGATTTTGAGAAGAAAAAAAAAAAAAAANGGCAAGAGAAAGAGCTTTCTCCGCGCTGTCTCAGCTATCGAGCGTTCCGACCCGGTGAGGCCGCAGTTCCCCAGCGCAAGATATTTCTTTGATGTTTGTCTCCCTGTTGCTCTCCCAAAAGGACACCTGCTGCTAGTGAGAGCGAAGAGCAATTTCACTGCACAAGACAACAAAATTTAATACATTATCCGGAATTAACCCCCCAGGACCCCCAGCCCTCCTAGAACCCCCCACCCTCCCATAGATGGATTGCTTGAAAGGGGAGAGTCTGATCGGAAGCTGTTGGAGATTTTTAAATACTCTTTAAATCCTGGAGAACGTTTCCGTCTTCACGTACTTTTGTACCAACTTTATACGATTTTGTAAATTCCTCTGATTTGAATTGTAATCCCGTGACGGTGTTTCCTGGACTTTAGCCGGTCCCCCACGCTCCTTTTTGGCAACACATTTTGGGGAGAGCATTTAAACACCAAAACCCTACCAGGGGGAAAAAGAAAGGATCTCCTGACGTTTGATCCGGAGTCACCGAAGAAGCCTTTAAACCATGTGGACTTTTCTTGGCATCGCCACTTTCACCTATTTTTATAAGAAATGCGGAGACTTCGTCTCTCTGGCCAACAAGGAGCTGTTGCTGTGCGTGCTGGTGTTCCTGTCGCTGGGGCTCGTGCTGTCTTATCGCTACCGGAACGGGGCCCTCCTCAGGCGCCGGCAGAGCGGCTCCCAGTTGGCGGGCTTCTCCTATATTCTGTCAGCCTTGCCTTTCATTGGCTTCTTCTGGGCCAAATCCCCCGCTGGATCAGAAAATAAAGAGCAGCTGGGGTCTAGGAGGGTAGGTTGAATTCGAAGTGGGCACATGTATGAGTGTCTTGTATTAAAATTAGGACTGCGGTCACCCAGGTGTAAATACGGTAATTTAAAGGGTGAAAGGCTGCAAGTTAGATATTCCGGTACGAATTCTGACATAGATGGTTTTGGTATTTTTGTTTTGTTTAAGCTCTTGACTGTTCTTGACTACATCCTTGGCTCTCTTAGAAATGATGGAAAACCTTTGTTTCATTTAGTGTTGGTGGTGCAGAGCTAAACGAACTGGGTTTGATTAAGGAAAGGTGAAATGTTCAAGTCAGTAGGACTGAACACTGTCTGTGATGGAAAAATAGTTTTATTTAAATCCTTTGGTAAGGATTGTGTTTGAACCTGGGAAGGAAGAAGAAGGCTGCTGCAGGTAAGCCTGTTGCTAAAAAGAAGGGACAGCTGCCTGGGGAAAGTCACAGAACAGCTGGAAGAACTGGCAGAGTAAAAATGCTCAGTGTTTAAAGTCTTAGGCAAAACACCCTCTTCTCCCCACATCAGTGGAGCCTTGAGTAAATCAGTGTCCTAGGTTAGGTGAATAATTAATGTTTGGTTGCTGCAGAGACAGTGGAGGAGGACAATGGTAAGAGATATGAGAGGGGGAAAAGATCCTTGAGGCCAGAATATTTAGGGCCTGTTGGCCTTAGGTGTTTTTACCCCAAGAGCACTGAAGGATTAAAGTATGCGAGTAATGATATTTGACTTTTACTTTTTATTTATTTATTTTTTAAGTCTTTATTGAATTTGTTACAATATTGCTTCCATATTTTGTTCTGGTTTTGGCCACGAGACATGTGGAATTTAGCTCCCTGACCAGGGATCAAACCCGCATCCCCTGCATTGGAAGGCGAAGTCTTAATTGCTGGACTCCCAGGAAAGTCCCTGACTTTCACTTTTTAAAAAGACCATTCTAGTTTCTGTGTGGAGAATGGATTGTAAGAGGCCAAGAATGGAAGCAGGGATGTGTGTTGAAAGACTCTTGCCGTAGGCCNGACCAGGGATCAAACCCGCATCCCCTGCATTGGAAGGCGAAGTCTTAATTGCTGGACTCCCAGGAAAGTCCCTGACTTTCACTTTTTAAAAAGACCATTCTAGTTTCTGTGTGGAGAATGGATTGTAAGAGGCCAAGAATGGAAGCAGGGATGTGTGTTGAAAGACTCTTGCCGTAGGCCAAGTAAGGGATGATGGCGACTTGACGTGAGTGAGTGTGGCCTATGGCAGTCTTTCACTCCTTCAGGGTCCTGGAGCCATATAGATCAACACAGTTTAAGAAGCAATGGGGTTTGGTTTAGAAGTTTTGCTCCACCACTGCTGACTGTGAGAGTTTGGGCAAGGTACTTACTTTCTGGAAGAATCAGTTAACCTCTTCTGTTAGGTGGAAATGGCACTAACCTTGCCAGTAGTTAGTGAATTGATTGATTTAATGTTTGCAAAATGCCTGGTACATAACTGTCTGGTAAATAGTAGTTATTCGTATTAGTCTCCATCTGTTAGGAACCTTTGGAATGGTGCTGAATTCAGTGATGGGATGGGTGTGGGCTGGAGGAATGGGAGGGTAAGGGAATCTTTAATCTTCAGTTTGAAGTCTTTGCTACTGTTACCTGAAATGATGTCCCTTAGGGCCACTGAGCACTAGTCCAGGAGGCTAGAATGCCCTCATTGTGAAGAGAAATTTGATTGGAAGTTGAATTACAGCAGTCAGTATTGGTTCCATTTTGCAAATACCCCAGGCTCTCTGCTTGTTTCCATGATACCTGGGAGTTGGTAGACTATATTAAGTTCCCATTAGTGCTTCATCTACTGACCAGGCTCTGAAAGGCAACTTTCTCCAGAGTTCTCCTTCCAGGATTGTGTATATGTGTTTGGAAAGGCTAATAAACAATGCCTAAAATGACAAGTGAAAGTGGCTCAGGTGTGTCTGACTCTTTGTGACTCCGTGGACTGTAGCCCTCCAGGCTCTTCTGTCCAGGGAATTCTCCAGGTAAGAATACTGGAGTGAGTTGACATTTCCTTCTCTAGGGAGTCTTCCTGACCCAGGGATCAAACCTGGATATTCTGCATTGCAGGTAGATTCTTTACCATCTGAGCCACCAAAATGACAGAAGGGGTTTTAAATATAGTCAGTTGTTCTGGCTGTTAATACTGAGAGAAATAGTAGGTTCTGTTGTGAAAATGTAATTTTTCTAAGATAAATGATTTAAAAAAAAAATAGTGGATAGGGCCCAGGTCATTATAGAGGCCAGATGAATATTAGATCACAGAGATTTTAAATTCTAAAGGATTTTAGGTTTTCTCTTCTTCCTTTTTGCCTGACAAAAATGTTTGTTCTTATTCCTAAAGTGGAGGGGGCCACTTGTTTGACCAAGTTCCCTTAACTATCAGTATGGGGGAAAAGGAAG
Source organism: Neotragus moschatus (assembly GCA_006410615.1). Taxonomy (NCBI): domain Eukaryota; kingdom Metazoa; phylum Chordata; class Mammalia; order Artiodactyla; family Bovidae; genus Neotragus; species Neotragus moschatus. The sequence goes on from SJYA01002052.1 coordinate 8,166, forward strand.
GTAAATGTGTTCTTCCTTTTGGACGACAGAGGATGAGATGGTTAGATGACATCACCAACTCTATGGACATGAGTTTGAGTAAGCTCCAAGATGGGTGGAAAGGGAAGCCTGGTGTGCTGCAGTCCATGGGGTCACAAAGAGTTGGACATGACTGAGCAACTGAACTGAACAGAACTTTTTGCCTGAGGGCTTCCCTGATAGATCAATTGGACATGACTGAGTAACTTTCATTTTTTTGCTTGAGGTCTTTTATTAGAACCCTTTCAAAATGACATTTAACCTTATCTTAATTATTAAGGTCAGAGAACCCCAGGAAGATGGTTCCTTGCAACTCTGTCTGCATGTATTCATATTTGTGACTCCACATACCAACAAAAAATGCTTACTATAATACTGAATTATTCATTAAAAAAAACTGTAATAGGTACTCTTATGCTCAATGGGCATAAATCTCTCAAAACAGCCCTTTTTCATCTTATAATCAAAGGTATGGTTTTTACTGTCAGCCCAACTAGTGATAGTTTTAATGTTTGTTCTTAAACTGGAGGGTCACTTCTTTGACCAAGTTCCCGTAAGAGTATCAGGATGGGGGAAAAGGAAGGTAAATATGTTCTTATATGTCAAGGACTAAAACTGTGAACAGGTTGAACTCCAAGGGACAGAATGAGTTATTCCCTTGGAATTGTAAGGCATGTACTCTCAATTAATAGATCCCTTGCCAGAATTTGACAGTCTTTTTCTTATATAAAAAGTGACTTTAGATTAGGATAGATTTTTCAGATGAAAATCTAGAGGGAGAAAATGAAGACAAATAGTGGAAGTATCTAAAGGGTGCATGAAATCATATCAGAAGCTGTATATGATTTGTATCCAGTGGATGCTCAGTATGTATATGAAGAATTGAGTAAATAGGATAGAATTTTCCCTGTGAGACTTAGAAGTCCCTTGTAAACATATCTTATAATTGGCCTATTGTGTATTTCTAAGTTTGTGACAGCATTTTCTAAATATATTTGGAAGATGGAACACAAGTTTAATTTTACTGGGGTATTGTTATCCATTTTTGTTTAACCAGTATTTAGATATTATTGTTTTTTATATATGATCTGGATTTAAAAACGTTAACTGTTCATTTGGTTTGATAGTATTTAGGGTATACTTTTTACCTAAGATGCAAGCATTCACTGTGCCTGTATAGTAGTAGTATGATTTAAAGACAACAAGTGTGGCTACATAATTCTTTTTTTTTTTTTTTTAACAGTGCCAAAAAGGGACCAGTATTTCAGAAACAACCTTAATAGGAACAGCTGCCTCTACACTGACCTCTTCTCAAAATGATCCAGACGTTATCATCGTGGGATCTGGCGTCCTCGGCTCTGCTTTGGCCGCAGTGCTTTCCAGAGATGGAAGAAAGGTGACGGTAATTGAGAGAGATTTAAAAGAGCCTGATCGGATCCTTGGAGAATTTCTGCAGCCAGGTGGTTATTATGTCCTGAAAGACCTTGGTCTTGAAGGTAGGTTCATAGTGATTTTTAGGAGTTAATGTGCCATAAGCAAACACTCTGCTATGACTGGTAAAAGGGTATTCCATTTTATCTTCATGTATAAAGGTTACACATTTATCAACAAATTTGCATGAAAAAGCAAAGGAGAAGATAAGCGTGAGGAAATATGAAGTAGCCTTTGTGAGATAAAAGTGGCTAAAAAATTGTAATGATCAAAGTTGAAGACTGGAAAACTTCAACTTGAAATGAGGAATGAAATATAGTGAAAGGTGAAGTGAACTATCATTTGTAGAGTGCATGTGATGTATCTGTTTTAGAACTTTTTATTTAAGGATCATTCATCCATTAATCCAGTGCTTTTTAAATACTCTTCATTTAGGAAGTATTTTTGCTGTTTGCTTTATATGAGGTGCTATACTGGGTGCCAGGGATAAACTGGCGAGTAAGATCAGTGATCCTGTCTTGGGGTTCAGAGTGCAAAATAGGTCTGGGAATTGAGAGAGAGCTTGCTTGGCATTTAGGGTGGGCATGATGTTGTAGTAATTACCAGCATTGATTCTGGCCCTAGATTGCCTGGGTTTGAATATAGCTTAGGCAGTTAAAAAGCTGTGTGATCTTGGATAAGTTACTTAACCACCTGTGTGTTAAGTTTGTTGCTGTTGTTTAGTCTTTAAATCTGACTGTTTGTGCATGGACTGTAGCCCGCCAGGCTCCTCTGTCCATGGGATTTTCCAGGCAAGAGTACTAGAGTGAGTTGCCATTTCCTTCTCTAGGGGATCTTCCTGACCCAGGACTGAACATGTGTCCTTCTTTGGCAGGTAGATTCTTTACCTCTGAGCCACCAGGGAAATGTCTGTATTAGTTTACTCATCTATAAAAGAGGCACATTTAGAGTCCTTGACTCATAGGTTATTAAGAGGATTAATTGAATTCAAGCATAAAGATAAAGCAGTCAGCACAATTCCTGGTATGTAGTAAGCACTATGTAAGTGTTTGCTATTTTATTCAGTGTACTGAAGAGGAGACCAGTGTAGTCAGATATTGGGTAATGGGGAAAGGAGTGGGACTTGAGATTGAGATTGGAGAGTTAGGCAGCTGCTAGTCCTGCAGGACTTTGAAGGCAGTGGAACAGGAGTGTAACAGGATCCTTTTTATGCCCCTAAAGGCTTCAGAACTTGAGAGCTCTTCACAAGATGAACACTTCTTATATCCTGACTCAGTACCTACCTGTGTGCATGCTCAGACATGTTCAACTCTTTGCAACACTATGGACTGTAGCCCGCCAGGCTCCTCTGTCTATGGGATTCTCCAGGCAAGAATACTAGAGTGGGTTGCCATTTCCTGTTCCAAGGGATCTTCCTGACCCAGGGATTGAACCCATGTCTCCTGCATTGCAGGAGGATTCTTTACCCACTGAGCCACCTGAGAAGCTGCTCAGTACCTACATATATTCCTAAATCTGAGATTTATTTTACTTTTTAAATACTTGCATGATTTTACCCAGTCTACAATTTGCAGCTTGAGATTTCATTTCACAGTTTACCATTGAATCGCATTCTGTACGTCAGTTCAGTCGTTCAGTCATGTCCGACTCTTTATGACCCCATGAACTGCAGTACACCAGGCCTCCCTGTCCATCACCAACTCCCGGAGTCCACCCAAACCCATGTCCATTGAGTCAGTGATGCCATCCAGCCATCTCATCCTCTGTTGTCCCCTTCTCTTTATGCCCTCAACCCTTCCCAACATCAGGGTCTTTTCAAATGAGTCAGCTCTTTGCATCAGGTGGCCAAAGTACTGGAGTTTCAGCTTCAACATCAGTCCCTCCAATGAACACCCAGGACTGATCTCCTTTAGGATGGACTGGTTGGGTCTCCTTGCAGTCCAAGGGACTCTCAAGAGTCTTCTCCAACACCACAGTTGAAAAGCGTCAATTCTTCGGCCCTCAGCTTTCTTTACAGTCCAACTCTCACATCCATACATGACTACTGGAAAAACCATA
>SJYA01002052.1:12529-25709 GCA_006410615.1 Neotragus moschatus
ATCTCCTTTAGGATGGACTGGTTGGGTCTCCTTGCAGTCCAAGGGACTCTCAAGAGTCTTCTCCAACACCACAGTTGAAAAGCGTCGATTCTTCGGCCCTCAGCTTTCTTTACAGTCCAACTCTCACATCCATACATGACTACTGGAAAAACCATAGACTTGACGAGACGAAAGGACATTACTTGGGAAAGTAATGTCTCTGCTTTTGAATATGCTATCTAGGTTGGTCATAACTTTCCTTCCAAGGAGCATGCGTCTTTTAATTTCATGGCTGTAATCACCATCCTGCACTTAAAAGTACTTAAAAGCCACAGCAGTGATGGAGACCAGCTAAGGAGTGTGTGCACTTTTCTAGGATGCTATTTTGAAAGAATATGTGGATATTCTGTGGTGAATAGACTACAAGACTGAGGTGGTGGGATAGCAAGAGTCTGTGTAAGGAGTCTAGTGGGAGCTTATTGCCAAGTCCAAATGGCATATGATGGTGGTTTGGACTAACACGTTAGCAGAGCATATAAAGAGAAGTGGACAGGTTCGTGACCAAATTAAGAGACAGGAATGGCTTGTCTTGGTAAAGGATTGGTGTGAGGTAGGAGAAGACAGGGTATTAAACAACGATTCTTAAACGTTTTGATTTGAACAGCTGGTAGATGCAATGCCATTTGCTGATAAGAAGACCTAGAGAGGACCAGCTCTGGGAGGAAGTTGGGGGACCCGTGGAGATAGACAAGTGGACTCTTTAGTTGAGAATATGAATCTCGAGTGCAGAGGAATGAGTGCTCTGAGCTGGCTGGGGTAGGTATTTCAGAGATGTCAGCATGTTTGTAGTACTTAAAAGCCACGGCAGTGATGGAGACCAGTTGAGAGTGTACAGAGAAAAAAGAGAAGACAGAATAAACCAAGTCCTGGGAAACTGACATTTAGAGTTTGGGTGGAAGAAGAGAAGCTTGCTGGAGGACCGAGAAGGAGCCTGTAGAATGGCAGGAAAGAGCCAGGAGCGTTTGGTGTGCTTAATCCAACAGAGGAAAGTGTTTCTCGCGGGAGGGGATGGGTACATACCAAGAAAGGAAAGCAGCCATATCACGGTTTGCTAATGAAGGGTCAAGTCGGAACGGTGCGTAGGAAGTGCCGTTGGATTCGGCCTTTTGGAAGTTGCTGTGAGATTGACAAAGTGTTTCGGTGGAGCTGCGTAGATGAAACCTGGACTGAAGTGAATGGGAGGTGAAAAAATTTGAGGCTAGCAAACTACTCCTGAGTTTTTCTCTAACAGAAAACAGAAGCAGGGCAGAGGTGGCATGTAGATGTGAGGATACAGCAGGGATGTTTCAGCACCAGATAGAGCGTTGTCTGTAGGGTAACGGAGAAGATCAGGCTGGCGGGGAGGTGAGTAAAGGGGCGACGTTCACTCTTTCATTTAACATATTTATTAAGAATCGGCTATATTGTAAGTACTGTTCTAGGTGCTGAGGCTACAGTAGTGAACAAAACAGGTCCCAGCCCTCACAGAGCGTACATTCTAGGTGCTCGTGTAGAAGATGGTGATAAAAGATGAATCAATAACATTGAGGATATATTATGGTTATAAGCGCATCAGAGAAGACTCAGAAAAGAGAGATAGGGAGTGTACTTGTAAATGATGCAGCGGGCCGGGGAAGGGAAAGCCTTACTGAGAAGATGATGTTTGAGGGAAGGACTGAAGGGAAGGGGAAGGAGAGCACTAGGGCTGTCTGGAGGAAGAGAAGCTCTTTCTAGGAAGAGAGAGCATCATGGGGTGAAGACTGATGGGGAGGAGTGAGTCTGTGGCCTCTTTGAAGAGCAGGAAAGGAGAACTGTGTTGAATTGAGTGGTTTGAATTAGAGGAAAGGTCAGATGGAGAATGGAGACTGGATTCCCTGGTGGCCCACTATATGGATTAGATTTTTATTCCAGAGGGAAGCCATTGGAGAATTTCAAGAGGAAGTTACTAGATTTCACCTCTTAGAGGTATGATTAGAAATATCAATTTAATGTATTCTTGTTAATGTGTAGAAGAAAAAGACTAGGTCATGAAGTGGCAAGTCAGAAGCAGGGAGACCTGTTAGGCAGTTATTGGGAAAACTGTGAGAGTTGATGGCTTGGATCAGGGTCATGGCCATAGTGGTGGGGGACTTGGTTACATTCTGGGAATATGTTTGGAAGAAAGAGTCAGTAGGACCTGCTGCTGATGGATGAGAATGGTGAGGGGTATGAGAAAGAGGAGTCGTGGTATTTAAAGAAGGCTGGGTGGCATTGCCAAGAAGAGGCCCAGAACGACTCCTGCGGTCCTCTAAGGTAGAGAGCAGGTCAGTGAGAGCAGGTGCCGAGTAAGAGGGCTGAGACTGAGAAGGGGCAGACAGAGAGGAGAAGCAAGAGACAGCAGGGCCTCGGCCCCAGTGGAGAGGGCGGACTGCGAAGAACGCACGCCCCCGGCCTCTACCCCTTCCCTGACCATCACCCTCTATGCGAGGGTCACCAGGGACAGGTGGGACAGTACCCCGAGGCAGGATTGTGTCACCTTTATCATTGAACATCAGGTGTGAATTTAATTGAGGTTTAGGATGCCATCTTCCTGACTGCCAGGTTAAGAAAGTGAAAGTGCCAAAGTCTATCATATTTGATTTCAGCTATCAAATTGTGAGAGGCAGATGTTTCAAATCTTAAAGTAGACCTTATTTATATACTTTGTCTTAAGAGAGCTTACCCAGGGAAAAATTTTACTGTGCCGCTACTGTATACTTTTTACATGTTTTGGTGTGATATAAATTGGCTAGTTTTAGCACTTAGAAGTTCTTGCATAATATGAGCTAAGAAAAATAAGTTTATTTCAGCAGCTGGACAAAACAAAAGTGGAGATACTAGATGAGTTTCAAACATGTAAAGCTGGTAAAGATTGGCAGTTTGCCGAGATCCAAATTGAATACACTGCTAATTGGCAGCTTCTATGATACCTATGTACTTTTCTCTGACTGAATTTTAGCTGGAATAATTTAGAAGCCAAACCAAAAACTAACTAACTTGGCTCCTAGGTGGGATGTTTGACAAGTATTCATCCAGCTTGTCCCTGACTGGACTTTAAGTGTAACTAAAAAGCATATCAGAAAAAAGCTGATTTATTTTGATCTTGGCATAAATATGTGGTAAAATTGTTTGTTATAAAGTTTTCCTTTCATCAGAAATGAAATTATTTTAATAGACTTAATCCTCAGTATTATATTTTAATGTATTTAAATATATTTGTAGTATGTGACTTTTAAAATACATGCTAAATGCATGCTCACAAACATTTCTAATACTGTTATCCATTCTTTATCATAATTTTAAGCCTGTTCATAGTATTTTCTCAGTTAATACTTTATAATGTACTTTACCTAATTTATATTCATATTTAGGTTATTTACAGTTATTCTTATTTTACATTTATTCTTTATTAGAGGTAACATGAATCTGTTTTTATATATAGTTTCAATAGTTACTAAAAATATGAATTGTATCTTTAGGATGAATATCTTAGATGGATTACAAGACTAATATTGTTACATTAAAGGGTGCTAACTTCTTCTTGGTTCTTGATAGTTATTGCTGTACTTATTTCCTAAAATGTTACTAGTTTATGATATGACCAGTAATATATACAATTTATCCATTTTATCATTATTTCACAAGCAACTTTGATAGATTTGGTGTCTTCTTGTTTCAGTTTTATTTCATTGATTTTTTTTTTTAAAATCAAGTTTTGAACATTGTTTTCCTGACATGTTCAATGTTTCTTTGTAGTATGAATCATCTGTACATTTTCCCTGTTATTATTAGGGTCTGAATATTTTTCCTATGAATTTTAATGAATAAATTTTATATGTATATATTTACCTTTTATGATATTACAAATTTGCTAAGACTATAGTCTTCCAGAAGCATTAAGGTTCTGAAATAGTTTTGTTACTGTCCAGTCTTCCAAATGGCATCATAGCTTTATGAACACAGAAACTCATTTTCCATATCTGTGTCCTCTTGGTAGTTAGTGTAACTCTGGGCATATTACAAAAACTGACTTTTTAAAAAACTGTATTGTTTTGCAGATACAGTGGAAGGTATTGATGCCCAGGTTGTAAATGGCTACATAATTCATGATCAGGAAAGCAAAACAGAGGTTCAGATACCTTTCCCTCTGTCAGAGAACAATCATGTGCAGAGTGGAAGAGCTTTCCATCATGGAAGATTCATCATGAGTCTCCGGAAGGCAGCCATGGCAGAGCCCAAGTAAGGCTCAGCTTCCAATTTTGCTGTTAAACATGTTTAACTTGGCCTTTGTACAAATACTGTTTTATACATTTTCATAGGTGTTTGGGTATAGGCTAAAGCATAGCTGTTATACTAGAATAAACCGTAAGTTAGAAGAATGTTAATTCTTCAGCCTTTGTTAAGAATATCATATCGATCATTTGAATGATTAGAACTATTGAGAATTTTCCTATGATTCAATGTGTGATTTTTATGTGGTTCGAAATGAGAGGATGTAGTCATTGTAATTAAGTTCATATGTGCTCATTTGGGAGTTGGAGTTTGTAGTTATGGTGCTTTTTATTAAAAGTCAGGACAGAGGAATTTAAAGAGAAAATCCCTGTTGTATTCATACTAAGGACCTGGACTGACAGGACTGGCTAGGTGTCCCTCTCTCTCTTTGAATTATAATTGATGTACTTCAGTACTCTTGCCTGGAAAATCCCATGGGCGGAGGAGCCTGGTAGGCTGCAGTCCATGGGGTCGCTAAGAGTTGGACACGACTGAGCAACTTACCTTTCACTTTTCACTTTCATGATTGGAGAAGGAAATGGTAACCCACTCCAGTGTTCTTGCCTGGAGAATCTCAGGGACGGGGGAGCCTGGTGGGCTGCAGTCTATGGGGTCGCACAGAGTAGGACATGACTGACGCAACTTAGCAGCAGCAGTATGTAAATTACAGATGTACAGTATAGTGATTGACAGTTTTAAAGGGCTTCTTCTTTTAATTATTAGGTTATATTTACTTCTAGCCCTGTACACTATAATTGCGGTTTAAGTTTTAAACATGAGAATCCTCATGTCATCGACAAAGGCTTGAAAGTGCAAGTGCAAGACACTCAGTCATGTCCAACTTTTGGGGACCTCCTGGACTGTATAGTCCATGGAATTCTCCAGGCCAGAATTCTGGAATGGGTAGCTTTTCCCTTCTCCAGGGGATCTTCTCAACCCAGGGATTGAACCCAAGTCTCCTGCATTGCAAGTGGATTCTTTACCAGCTGAGCCACAAGGGAAGCCCAAGAATACTGGAGTGGGTAGCCTATCCCTTCTCCAGCGGATCTTCTGACGCAGGAATTGAACTGGGATCTCCTGCATTGTAGGCAGATTCTTTACCAGTTGAGCTATTGGGGAAGCCCTGATAAAGGCTTAAATGCTTAATGTTGGCTTAAATGTTGACAAAGCAAAAGGAGAAATGAATTGATTATTCTTAGAACTTGAATTTGATATCTATGAAAGTAGAATATATTTATTTTAGAAAAATGAAAAATACTTACAAATATAGAGGAGATTGTGAAAATTATCCATGATGTATTTGTTGTGTATATTCATCAACACAACAAAACTCTTGTGGGTATGTAAAATTTTTCTGCGTGTATTTTATTTTTTAATGAATTGAGATAAAACCTCATGTTACTTTTAAAAATGCTTTTCTGAAAAGTCATTACAGTAGTTACATATATTCCATCTTAAAAAATTAGAAAATTATAACCCCACCTAATTCTAAAACCCATTGATGTTTTTGCTTTTTGTCATTCCATCCCTTTTTCTGTGTACATATGTGTCCAGTTTAGGGTAAACTGGAGATAGGAAAAAGGAATTTTTCATTCCTTATTTAAATTTTTCAGTTGTGCTACCAGAGAATTTGTTTCCTTATCTTTTAGTGCAAAGTTTATTGAGGGCACTGTGCTTCAGTTACTAGAAGAAGATGATGCTGTGATGGGAGTTCAGTACAAGGATAAAGAGACTGGAGACATTAAGGTGAGATGTAGCAGATATTAGCTTTTCCTGAGAGATTTTTATTTTCTTTTTCTCCTACTCCTTTAAGAAAAGTAGGCCCACAAATTTATTATTCATCAAATGGACTGAGATGTCTCCAAACTCTCTGCGCTAGATTGCAACACATTGTTCTTGAGAGCACTGCAGAATGCTGTTCAAATAACTTTGGAAACAAACTCCATGATGTTAACTGTATTAAAAACTGAAATGAGAAATGTACCCTAGTGGAGAGGTAGAGGAGACTGGAAGATGCGAAAAGGAGGATTCAAGCATGAAAGAAATAATTATAATAAAATGAACTATTGTTGAAATAAGAAAGGTAAAAACTAAGAGACTCTCTGGGGAAATAGCTGAATAAAATAGTTTCCAGTATTTGCTCATGTTGGTTTAGAACAGAGGAGAAAGTTAAAAGCCTATCTGTTGATTCTTACATAGGGTAGCTACTTCCTAGGAATTACACTCTAATGGGGGTGATTGCAAGGTAATGTAAGTATATACATCCCTGTGTACAAAAGTTCTTCTGAGCCGTAGCCATTGATTGAAAGCACTATGTGGGGTTAAAAAATTCTAGAAAGTGGCTAGTCATTGGGATTTGTAATGTGATTCAGTTTTCTGTGGGCTGTGCTTGCTTGTCGCAGTTTCCCCCAGTGTCCATCGAAGTGACTTAATCCCAGGTGGTTTGGAATGGTAGGACTTTGGTGGAAGGTGATCTCAAGGGGAAGTGTCTCTAAAGATGGGTCATTCATTAACCTCAGCCCACATGAAAGCTCCTTCATGAGAGCATTATCTCCAGGTACTCTGTAATGTCCCATAATGTATTTAAATTTGTTTATGTACAATTTAAGTCTTTTCACTGTGTATCTCTCACCATTTAGCTGAGTGTTCTTTGTTTTTGTTGTAGGAACTCCATGCTCCATTGACTGTTGTTGCAGATGGACTTTTCTCCAAGTTCAGGAAAAACCTGATCTCCAATAAAGTTTCCATTTCTTCACATTTTGTTGGCTTCCTTATGGAGGTATTATAGAAATGCAATCCTAGAAGATAAAAGCAACTTGAAATTTGCAAGTTATTAAAAACATTTTATGTATTTATTTTCCTAGAATGCACCGCAGTTTAAAGCAAATCATGCCGAACTTATTTTAGCTAACCCAAGTCCGGTTCTCATCTACCAAATTTCACCTAACGAAACTCGAGTACTTGTGGATGTCCGAGGAGACATGCCAAGGAATCTGAGAGAATACATGACTGAAAATATCTACCCACAGTTACCTGGTAAGAATAGCCTTTCACTGCATTGTAATCTAGTCGGTAAGTCAATCTCACAAAAGACTCTCCATCTCCAATTCTCACTAAAGCTTTGTCTAAACTAGGCTGAAAGATGAGAATGGCAGCTGAAAAATTTCATCTAATCAGTCAGGTACAGTGGAGCTGAATAAACTATTTAAACTAGCACATAAAAAAATCTCCACAGAAAATAAAGAAAATAGTTTCAGTGTATTTTTTCGTAGTAATAATAGTGTAGTTTTGTGAGTAATCATTAATAGTGGCATATATNCTAAAGCTTTGTCTAAACTAGGCTGAAAGATGAGAATGGCAGCTGAAAAATTTCATCTAATCAGTCAGGTACAGTGGAGCTGAATAAACTATTTAAACTAGCACATAAAAAAATCTCCACAGAAAATAAAGAAAATAGTTTCAGTGTATTTTTTCATAGTAATAATAAAAGTGTAGTTTTGTGAGTAATCATTAATAGTGGCATATATGGTATTTTTTAAGGTAGTCTGGATAGCAGTCTAGCTACCTGAATTCTTGAAATATCTCTTATACGTAATTACTTTTTGTGCTTAGTTTTTGTAGAAATGATAGCTGCCATCTATTGATTGTCTACTATGTAAGAGGTGTTTTACAAACATAATTTAATCTACACAGCCGCCCGAGGTAGGCATTATCATGATCTCCATTTAGCAGATGAGGAGACTAAGATTCAGAGAAGTTAATTAGCTTCTCCAAACATAAACCTTTAGTAAGGGGCAGAGCCAAGGTTGAAAGCAGGTCTGTGTGCTCATATGTCCCTGCCCTGGGAACAAAAGAGCTATAAGGGGTCTTAGTTTTGAGTTGAGTACAGAAAGGCTTCATGAGATTTAATGTCTTTGTTAAACCCTCACTAAAATTATTTTTTGAGAATGGGAAGATGTAAGATAAGACATGTAACAAAAATTATTAGGTATATTGATTAAATTGAAAGGAAAACTCTGCTTGTAAATTATGATTATAGTAATAGATTATCCTGGATATAAACACATTTGTTTAAATATTCTGGGTTTTCAAGTTAGTCTTTAAACTAAGGAACATTATTTTTTAAACTAAGCAAAAGCACTGTTTACTAACAGAATATTAATAGAAATTAAGGTACACATGGACCAATTTAGATTTTTAATAATGACGTTTTCAGTACTTCAATACATTTTCACTCAGTTAAGCCATTTTGAAGCTTTCAGATGGAAAGAATGAGTTATGTGTATTTAGGAAGAGGATAATTAATAATGTAGTATTTTTTAGCATTTTTTTCTTTTATTGTAGATTGTTTTTTTACCCCAGTCCATAGCATAGCTGGTGAAGACTGCCCTGTGATCAGGCAGAGAAACGTTTGTAGGTTTATGTTCATATTAGTTAGGTTATGGAAATTCTATTCATTGGAGGAAGGGAATAGTTTCAACACAGTCATTCTACTCTTGTTTTCCCAGATTACAATGGGAATTGTATGAAAAGCAAATTCATTTTCTATAAAGTGGAAGCATGAAATGTAGAAACTGGAAAGTATCACAGAGATGAATTAATCTGTTTCATTCTAGATGAAGAAACTAAAGCTCCTCAAGCGATAGTACTCTGTACATCTAACCCTAACCCTTTTTTTTTTTTTTTTTTTACTGTACACATACCCTCCTGTTGTTTGTGAATTGGTGGTATATTTCATCTGTTCTTATAGAATATGGTGGTGACAATAAAATAGGTGTTAAATATATACCTGTTGGTAATCATTTGGAAGAAAGGTGGGTGGTTTTTCTCCTTGTCTTATCTCATCTGGATTTCTTCCTCTAGGTTTTTGTTCATACAGCTCTGTATCTATTTACATTAATTTTTGCTTAGATTCCTTAGCCATCCCTGAGCAGGAACAAATATCTGCTTAATGAACAGTCGTTAATAATTCTCGATTTTTCACAAGGGATATTTGTAACAACAATCACAGATGTGTAGTATGTATTTGTATATACTTGATAAGAAAATGTGATAATTTGAAATTGGAATATTATACACTATTTATTTGGTGGGGTGGACTTTATTGCAGATCACCTGAAAGGACCATTCCTGGAAGCCGCTCAGAATTCACGTTTGAGATCGATGCCAGCAAGCTTCCTCCCTTCTTCACCAGTAAACAAACGAGGTATTATCTTATTGGACCAATTTTATGAAAGATATTCCAAATATTCTAATTCCGTATTCCAAATGACATGTATGTCGTACAGTTTATAACGTGGTACGGAAAATAGATTATTGTAATTAGTGCATACCAAAATTAGTTTTTTATTTATTATTTAGTATTGAGTATGCATAGGTCACTGTTGGAGTTATTGAAAATAAAAGTTAATTAAATACAGTCCTTAATCTAGAGAAGGCAGTTTTCCAGTGAGAGATGTAAATAATTTCAGAACACTGCTGATAGATGCTGTAATGAAAGCCCACTCTTGGTACCCCAGATTCACTGTGAAGGAGTGGGGTGTACAAGGCAGGGAGCGAGCCTGTGAACCAGGAAGGGTAATTAGGGAAGAGGTTGCTCTGGAGACAAAGCTGGACAGTGAGATGAGGGACTTCTGAGTAGGCAGAACAATATCTGCAAAAGCCAGCATGGCTGAGAAATGGTGGCACTTAAGTAGCTCCCTAGACCCCTGGAGCATAGGAGAGGTGGCAGAGTGGTAGAAAGGCAAGCTTTTTAGCTTTAGTCTTATAGACAGTGCAAAGTCATTGAAAAGTTCTTTTTTGTTTATAAATCTTTATCAAGAGATAATTCACAGATCACATAGTTCACCCATTTAAAGTGTACAGTTCATTGGTTTTTAGTATATTCATAGGTCAGCGGAACCATCACCACAGTCAATTTCAGAACGTTTTTATCATGCTGGAATGAAAGCATGTAACCATTAGTAGTCACTGCTCATTTCCTCCCAAACCCTAGACCACCCTTAATTTACTTTCTGTCTGTATAGATTTGCCTGTTCTGGACATTTCCTATAAATGTAATCATACAATGTGATCCTTTGTAACTGGCTTCTTTGAAGTTAATCTGTGTAGTAACATGGATCAGTCTTTCATTTAGTTTCAGGCCCAACTACTACCCCATGCGTGGATTTATTACATCTTGACTATTCATCAAGTGATAGACATTTGGATTTCCACTTTTAGTTCATACCTGTATATGAGTTATTGTGTGGACATTTATTTTCATTTTTCTTGGTAATATTCCTAGGAATAGAATTGCTGGGTCCTAACTCTCTAATGCTTTGAGCAACTGCCAAACTGTTTTCCAAAGTGGCTGATCCATCTTCCATTTCCATTAACAATATATGAGGGTTCCAATTTCTCCACATCCTCGACAACATTTATTACTATCTGTCCTTTTGCCATAGCCATCCTAGAAGATGTAAAGTAACAATAAAAGCAGAAGGTAGAGTAAGGATTTTGGTAACATCTAGGATGTAGATAGAATACATGAAACTCAGTGATTAATGGTAATAAGAGAGCGTGAGGTCTCTTGATGGATTCCAGATTTCAGGCTTAGGTATTTTGCCAGCTATTTGCTGACATTGGACTTAGGGAAGTGTAGGGAGGTAATGAGTTCAGTTTTGGACACAGTGTTGTGATGGCTGGGAGGTCATTTGAGTGGCCAAGTGGAGGCCCATTGAAAACAGGAGAGTGGAGCCTGGAGGAGAGGTGTGAACGAGAGCTATTGATATACTGTGGTTCCTGAACATAAACAGCTGTTGTTTGCTATGGAGAGACATGCATCATAATGTGCCAGTCATAGAAATAAGCTATAATACAAAGCAGAATGAAAGCCAGTGCCGAACTGATGCGAAGAGCATGCTTTGGGAACATATCCCAGTTGGTGAAATTGGGAATGTTCTGTGGAGGAGGAGGAATAAAAGCTGGTTATAGCTAGTGGTTTCTAGTGATGGTATTACACTAATACATAAAAAACTTGGATTAAAATTTACAAGTTACTTTTTTTATAAATTAATATATGTGTATTCTATAATTATATAGTATATTGTGTCATTACAGAAAATGATCCATAATTCTGCCACCATACCACTTTTATTATGATTGTTTTATTTCCCTAAGACAAAATTAAATACATGCTTTGTTTAACTGTCCCTCTAAGTCATGGGTCATAAGACAGGCTGACAACGGGTGGGAATCTTAGAGTTAGGACTGCAGTCAAGAGGTGCTGTACCTCAAGTCAGATTGCAGAGCTTTCTGCTTCTGTGGTTTTGATGCAAGGGGCTGGTTCAATCAAGATTTATTCTTCTAAATTAACTTCTGAAGTGTTTGGAAAAATCTGCATATTCCCTTAGAACCATATAGATCCCTATAATATGCAGGCAGCAAGTATTACTGTGACATGCCAACGAATTCTTGATTTTTTTCCCTTGTAAAAGACTTGCTTTCTATGCATGGATGCCTGTATGTTGGTTTTTTTCATGAAAGAGGCCTTACACATATTTTGACATTATCTTACTGAACCTTAGATTCACATCTGAGTTTTTTGAGGGCAGGGATCACGTTCCTGTCCTCACTGTATCCCTAGCATCTGGCACATATTAGTTACCCAATAAATAGTCATTGAATCAACTCTTGAATTTTTCGCCTGGGTAAATTTTAGTCATGGTTTAGTATTAGTATTTTAACTGGTTTAGTATTTAGTATTTTAGTATTCGATTTTACTAGCTGATATTCATGTTTATAAATTATTAATAGAGTAGGTTGTTTTGGGGGGGTTGTCTTTTGTTTTCTTTGGATCTTAAAGGATGCTCCAGGATGACGTCATGATCTAAGTTCTCTTTTTACAGGTGTTCTTCTTTTGGGAGATGCATATAATATGAGGCATCCTCTTACTGGTGGAGGAATGACTGTTGTTTTTAATGATATAAAACTGTGGAGAAAATTGCTGAAGGGTATCCCTGACCTTTATGATGATGCAGCTGTTTTCCAGGTAAGATATTCTTTGGCAAAAATATCTCAAAATAGATTTCTTTCTGGGACTTAAGATGAATGGGGCTTTGCAGAGGAGATCTGTACTTGGGAGTATGGTCCTTAGTAGTGATTCTTAAACAGTCTTGTTCAGAGCAGTCTTAAACAGTCATGTTAAGAACGTAACTTGCAACCTGTGAATCTTCTAGAATTTCTGGTTTGGAGATTACATGGGCCACTTAGCCTCAGAGATGTAACTTGTTCCTCTGGAGATTTTTATTTTTTTGATGGGAGTGTAAAAGTTGAACAAGACATAATTTCTAGTAGATAGTCCTCAGGATATCAGTTTAGGGGATTATAAACATTCAGTTCAGTCGCTCAGTTGTGTCTGACTCTGCGACCCCATTAATCTCAGCATGCCAGGTCTCCCTGTCCATCACCAGCTCCCGGAGTTCACTCAGACTCAGACCCATCGAGTCAGTGATGCCATCCAGCCATCTCATCCTTGGTTGTCCCCTTCTTCTCCTGTTCCCAATCCCTCCCAGCATCAGAGTCTTTTCCAATGACTCAACTCTTCGCATGAGGTGGCCAAAGTACTGGAGTTTCAGCTTTAGCATCATTCCCTCCAAAGAAATCCCAGGGTTGATCTCCTTCAGAATGGACTGGTTGGATCTCTTTGCAGTCCAAAGGACTCTCAAGAGTCTTCTCCAACACCACAGTTCAAAAGCATCAATTCTTTGGCGCTCAGCCTTCTTCACAATCCAACTCTCACATCCATACATGACTACTGGAAAAACCATAGCCTTGACTAGATGGACCTTAGTTGGCAAAGTAATGTCTCTGCTTTTAATATGCTATCTAG
>SJYA01002052.1:26398-71668 GCA_006410615.1 Neotragus moschatus
CTTTTTTGCATTTCTTTTCCATGGGGATGGTCTTGATCCCTGTCTCCTGTACAATGTCACGAACCTCCGTCCATAGTTCATCAGGCACTCTGTCTATCAGATCTAGGCCCTTAAATCTATTTCTCACTTCCACTGTATAATCATAAGGGATTTGATTTAGGTCATACCTGAATGGTCCAGCGGTTTTCCCTACTTTCTTCAATTTAAGTCTGAGTTTGGTAATAAGGAGTTCATGATCTGAGCCACAGTCAGCTCCTGGTCTTGTTTTTGTTGATTGTATAGAGCTTCTCCAAACTTATAAACATTAGTTTGTGCTTTTTTTTTAAAACCCTTATCATATAATAGGTGATCTTTCTCTTTTTTAGGCCAAAAAATCATTTTATTGGACAAGAAAAAAGTCTCATTCCTTTGTTGTGAATGTCCTTGCTCAGGCTCTTTATGAATTGTTTTCTGCCACAGATGGTAAGTGTAGCTATTTTTGAATGACTGTTACTAAATTATAGATTTTTAGCACAGGAAGGGAACTGAATTACGAAAAGTTAGTAATTGGGCCAGAAATAGAAATGTTTCTTGAGTTTGCCAACTTCCAAGTCAATAAGTCCTTTTTAACTCCATCCTTGAGCACAGTTTTGGCTAATCATCATGTATCCACCACTGTGTGTGGGAAACTGTTCCCTCTTTAGACAGCCTTAGTAACAGTACCTCAATCATGTGGCATTATTCATTCCTCTGGTCCACGTCACATCATGCATTCCCCAAATGCAGAAGATTGTGATGGAAGATCTTTCTGACTGTGAATTAAAGGGCAAGGTACTGTTAATCCTTTTTGTTCCCAGACAGTAGTTTCAATTTCTTTTCGAAACAGTATTTTGTAAAATGAAAATGAGCTTTGTGTCAAACCTAGATTTTTGTCTCCTATTAAAATGACAAGCAGAAGGTATCCACCTTTTACTCATGTGAAATATTCCCACTTTACTACTATAAGGCTTTTGTTTCTGTTTCCGTATGGTAGAGGGTGATGGTCAGTCCAACGTGAAGGAAAATGTGACTTAGAAACAGGGCTAGAGATGGAGGAAAAGTCACCCGTGCCACTTCCCAGCCGTGGCCATGCACACATTAGTGAGCGGTGGGCTAGTGAACCGAGACCTTTAGGTTTTCAAGAATAAATGTAAGTCCCAATACAAAATAAAAAGTTTTTTTTTTTTTTTTTAAAGAACATAACTCTAATCTCATTACCTTGGGTATTTGTACTATAAGAAAGCTATTTCTGTGACCTGGCTGGGGTGCTGGTGCTCCTTGCTTTGGTGATTTGATTACCAAAGATGACACAGTACAAGTACTTCGTGCAGCCCCACTAACCATCATTCTTGCTAAAAGAAAAGACAACGTGTTGTGATTTGCCAAGCAAATCTCTTGCTAGTTGAGCATGAAAGTTACAGTGACTGGTTGGGCAAGAAGAGAACTAGATTTGGAGTTTTTCTAAGCTGTTCTTTCTAAGCTTTTCTCAGCTCTGTTTCTTAGAGTTGGAGTCTACCCACAAAACAACAAAACTGTGAGATACCGAAGGAGGAATGGGCTTTATTGGAGTAAAAGTTTACCTGTTCTAATCTTTTTTATCTGTTCTAAATAATAATCAAGGTATACTTGAAGAACATTAATTCTATACTATTAAAAAAAGGATATTGATTATACTATGTTGTGAGAATTTAATGAATTATTTTGAAAAGTATAATAAAATTTTACAGACATCATTATTATTCACTTGATAATTTACTGCTCAGAGATATGCCCCAGGTATCTTAGAGACCTTTATTCTGGTTTCTAGAATTGTGTTTTTGTAAGAAAAGAATGTACAAAATATTTGGCATCACTTAAATGAATTTACAACCAATCAAGGAGATAGCTTTTACGTAACTCGTAACTTCCAAGGCCTACATGTTTAGTAATTATTTACTAGCAGAAAAAAGTTTATTCATTTGTGAATTACTATGTAGTCTTCATTATGAAATTTAAAAGAAATCTTGGGTGGCTAAAATGCTAACACTAGATTTTTAAGAAATCTGTAAGATGTAATAAATGTTACATATTCATTTTTTTTCTGACGTATCACTAGTACCCCACGTAAATGTATAAGTATTTTGATTGAGAGTAATTTTAAACTTTTATTTTAGATTCCCTACATCAACTGAGAAAAGCCTGTTTTTTTTATTTCAAACTTGGTGGAAAATGTGTTGCAGGTCCGGTTGGGCTGCTTTCCGTGTAAGTTGCTCTGATGACACAGAGGAAACAGATGCTCCAGATTTTCTTAGGACTGTTTGGTTTATGCTGTGCTGCTTAGTCGCTCAGTCATGTCCGACTCTTTGCAACCCCATGGACTGTAGCCCACCAGGCTCCTCTGTCCACGGGGATTCTCCAGGCAAGCATACTGGAGTGGGGTGCCATTTCCTTCTCCAGGGGATCTTTCCGACTCAGGGATTGAACCTGCATATCTTATGTCTCCTGCATTGCAGGCAGGTTCTTTACCATTAGTGCCACCTGGGAAGTTTGATTTATGAATCACTGCTAATTGCTCTACCTGTTGCATGTCATCATTTTATTATTGATTAGTGTCCCAATCAAAATGTTCCCAGAGAAATGAAAAGAGACGGTATTCAATCCTGCATTTTAGTTCTAGGCAACAGTGTTGATCCTGAGTTGGTGAGTTCAGTTCAGTTCAGTCGCTCAGTCGTGTCCGACTCTTTGCGACCCCATGAATCACAGCACACCAGGCCTCCCTGTCCATCACCAACTCCTGGAGCTCACTCAAGACTCACGCCCATCGAGTCCGTGATGCCATCCAGCCATCTCATCCTCTGTCGTCCCCTTCTCCTCCTGCCCCCAATCCCTCCCAGTATCAGAGTCTTTTCCAGTGAGTCAACTCTTTGCATGAGGTGGCCAAAGTACTGGAGTTTCAGCTTTAGCATCATTCCTTCCAGAGAAATCCCAGGATTGATCCCCTTCAGAATGGACTGGAGTAGATGAGGCTAAAACCCTTGTTTAAAAGAGCAGCTTTTTTGGCCTGGGGGTTTGTGGCCCTGACCTGATACATGGGAACCATGAATAGCAGAGAGGTTTATATTTAACATTGAATTCTGTTGACATGTGGAACTCATGAGACATGTAGAAATTCTTAGAAAGTCTGCAAAGTGAAATTCCTTAAGGCTTTTCTCTTTTGTCCACGTTCTGAGTGTCAACACTGTTACCTTTTGAAAGATCTAGACTTCATAGGCCAGGCTACTTCAGGCTGAGATCTCAAGATTAATGAAAGAAAGCAGCTCAGGACGTACAATTCATATAAACTAAGATAAATGACTGGCTTCTCTGACAGGAGGGAGTAAAGTCTAAGTAGTTTCTTGTAAGAAAAAGTTTTTTAATTTGTCCCTTGACCAGCAGATACAAGCCTGTAAAGTCCCCTAAAATGTTGAGTGTATATTTACCTTTATAGATGATACACAGTTGGAATCTCTATGAGTCAGTTTTAATTTTGGAGTCTTAATTATATGTATATGTATTTTTTCCCATTACAGATTATCTCCCAATCCTCTGGTTTTAATTGGACACTTCTTTGGCGTCGCAGTCTATGCCACCTATTTTTGCTTTAAATCGGAACCTTGGATTACAAAACCCCGAGCCATTTTGAGTAGCGGTGCTGTATTGTACAGAGCTTGTTCTGTAATATTTCCTCTGATTTACTCAGAAATGAAGTACTTGATTCATTAAGCTTAAAGGGGAACCATCTGTGAATGAATACTGGGAACTCACCAAGTCTGCAAGACTTGCAAGACAGTGTATATAGCACAGTACTCCTCCTGCTTCTAAAGTGGGACTTCTTGGACCAAGGTTGGGATTAATTTGTTTTTGAAGTTATTTTGTATATAAACATACATGTAAATATATACTTTAGTTTGCAATTTCAAATGAAGGGTAAAATAAGATAGATATTTAAAAGAAATGATTGTTACCATAAATTAGTGCTAACATTGAGGAGCTGCGGTTTGTCTTTTGAATTCAGTATTTGGGATGAGTCACTGTGGGACATGCAAATAAAATGAAGAATGAACTCTCATGTCTTTTTGGTGTTTTTTTGGCCACACCCTGAGGTGTGTGGTATCTTAATTCCCTGACCAGGGATCCAACCTGAGCCCCCTCCATTGGAAACAGAGTCTTAACCACTGAACCACCAGGGAAGCCTCTTCTTTTTGTCTGTTGCTGTGGGCTTCTTTATATAACTTCATGAAAAAAACCAAAGTGGGATGGAAAAATGCAGAGGGAAGACTTTTCTGTTAAATAGCTCTTGACGTTGGGGAAGTTGCCTTAATATATCTGGACCTTATTTTCCTCATGTATCCCTCTGTCTCCCCTCACTTATCCAATTGGATAAGGTTCTGAGTTCCTGGAAAATGTCACATTCATATAAAAAGGGAATCAAGGGCTTTATATAAATTCCACTGTGTAACATTAATAAGCCAGGCTAGGCTTATTTCAAGGAACAGCAAACAGGGCTGTACACTGGAGTGTATACCAGACTGTACTTTGGATGGTACACTGGACATACATGAGTGTATCCTGGACTCAACACTGGGCTGTACACTGGTTGTACATTGGCCTGTACACTGGATGTACACAAGTATATATTGGACTGTACCCTGGAGTATATACTATACACTGGGCTGTACTCTGGATGTATATGACTATTGGACTGTACACTAGACTGTACACTGAACATACACAAATGTATATTAGACCATACACTGGACTGTACATTGGGCTGTACACTGGATGTACACAAGTGTATACTGGACTGTACATAGGACATGCATGAGTATACTGGATTGTACATGATGTACAAGAGTTCACTGAACTGTACATGGATTGTACATGGGATGTATACCCACGAGTACCCTCAACTGTGCACAGGATGGGTGGCACACAGGTTGTGCCTGGGATGGTAGACTGCACTGAATACTGGGAGGGAGGTGCCCTTGGACTGTACACGAGGTATGTCCAGATGTGTCCTGCTGTGTCCCAGGTGTTACCAGATGTGCTTCAGCTGTGCATGTGGACTATATACCAGATGTATCCAGCTATGTTCCAGGTGTGTACTGGACTGTACACTATACACTGGAGACAGACTGGTGTATATTAGACTGTATATTGGATGTACACTGGACTGTAAAGAAACTGAAGTACCAGCATGATGTTTTCTGGTACATCATGGGCATTCATCCTTTAAACATACATATGCAAAATGCCAAGCTCTAATGATTTGGGGATTTAGTTTCTTTTTTTAATATAAATTTATTTATTTTAATTGGAGGCTAATTACTTTACAATGTTGTATTGGTTTTGCCATACATCAACATGAATCTGCCTTCTGACTTTTCCTTGAGGTCCAGGTAGACATCAGTCTCTTTTCAATTTCAAGATGCCAAAAAAATTCAAAGGTTAACTTGCTTTCATTTTATTACAATCAAAAAGTAACTAATTCTAAATTATATAATGTATGGTTCAAAATCCAACTGAACTTGGTATAATATAGATGCATGTTTTCTACAAATAACTAATATTTTCCAAGGAGAGAGTTTAAACAGTTGTGAAGTTCACATACAAGTAACAATGCTTTTGAATCCCTTGTGTTTCTATCAATTTTCCAATACATGGCCCCAAACTAAAGCCATTGGGAAACAGATGATGCCAAAACTAGTTAACAATGAAGAGATACTTTCTGTTCATCTAAAAAAAGACAGAGTGAATGAACAAATAAGCACTTGCAATATCTGGCATAATGCCTTAAAATCGGTCTGACTTTACTGTTGCTGTTTTCAGTGACTCAGTTGTGTCAGACTCTTTGTGACCCCATAGACAGCTGCACGCCAGGCTTCTCTGTCTTTCACTATCTCCCAGAGTTTGCTTTACTGAGTTTACACTATGTTTGATGAGGTTAGGGACATTCAGAAGAGTATCATGAGACCAAGTAAACCCCCAAATACCATTAAGGTGAATTGTTTCCCTTAAAAGAGCAGTAAAAGATAACCGGAAATATTGACTATAGCAGATTCTAATGATCAGGGCTAAAATGACTTTTAAAGCTTTTATAATTAACATTTCTTTTTCACCTTTTAAAAGTTGCAATTTTCCCAGTTGAGGAAATTTTTCACTTTGCCTTGTTTTAGCACAGTGTATGTGGGCTCATTGCTTGGTTTTGTGGAATTTCCCTCTAATCCTATACTTCTATTTTCTGGTTAAAAATAAACTTTCTTAGAACTGGCCTTTTTATTATCAGCTGTCTTTCTTTGGGGGGTGGTTTTTCATGAAGAACTAAAAATCTCACTTCATTTGTTACTGTGATTACAAAACAGCAAGGGGCTTCCCAGGTGGCTCGGGTACAGAACCCTCCTGCCAGTGCTGGAGACACAAGAGAGGTGGTTCAACCCCTGGGTTGGGAAGATCCCCAGAGTAGGAAGTGGCAACCCACACTTCAGTCCTTCTGCTCAGAAAATTTCATGGACAGAGGAGCCTGGTGGGCTATACAGTCCATGGGGTCGCAGAGTTGGACATGACTGAGAACACACATACACAAGGTAGTTTTGAGAAGGGGACACAGGATGGCCATGGACTTGCTGAGTTCCCGTGTGCCAGCCTCGTGGGCAAGACGCCCAGACGCCTTACATGCCAGGCAAAGTTCACCTTCAAGATTCCTCCCTGGGTTCTCACCAGGTTGGGTTGATGAAGCTCCCACTTCCCTCGGCCGACTGCTGCTGCTGCTGCTGCTAAGTCGCTTCAGTCGTGTCCGACTCTGTACGACCCCATGGACTGCAGCCTACCAGGCTCCTCTGTCCATGGGATTCTCCAGGCAAGAGTACTGGCATGGGTTGCCGTTGCTTTCTCTGCATCGGCAAACTAGATGCTTTTTAAAATCCTTTCTACTATGATGGTGAAATAAAGTGTGTCATTTTTTTCTCTTCAGTACCTTAGGATTTGAGATTTTCTGCCTGAAGAAATAACTTACCATAAATTCAAAAAACTGAAGGGAACCAGAGGAAATCATTAGTCCTGATTTTACAGATGATGCCAGCAGGCTGCCTTGTGACAAAGTTTAACTAGTGGTGGAGTCAGGACTCAAACTATGCCTCCTGATTGCAAGTTAATGCTGCTTTTTCTGCACTTGCTAAATGACTGATAAGCTCCACATTTCAGATTTTTTTTGTTTCACTTGTTCCTCTCTTCTCCAGAGGACAGAGTTACCTATATGGTCAGAGTTAAAACGCCTTCCTTATTCTTAGCCAAACTGCCACAAGAGGGTTAATTTTCCTCTCAGGATAATTTTCATGCAGAAGTCATTTAGGATTTTGGAGGAATTAAAAGGTAATAATGGCTGTTACAAAAATAAGGGGGAGGGGCGTTGTGGGGACTTGGGGTGGGGTTCCTCAGGGGCTGTTGAGGAAGGAGCAGCTGAAGTTGGGGAGTCCTACAGAAGGGAAGCAGGGAACCCCTGAGGTTATCTGGGGTTGGAAGAGGACACTAAGCCTCAGACCTGAGTAAACTTCCATGGTCCGTGGCCCATGGATGGTGTGGCCTCTACCCCTGGTACCAGTTTTGCGCTCACCATGTGCCTGCCAGCCTGTCCCAGACGTGACCATGGGCACAACAGCAGACCTACCAGGCTCCTTTCTTACCTTCCAGGCAAGGTTTTTTGCTGGGTGAATATGTTGTGTTTGAATAACAGGCAGAAAAATGACTTCAGATACTGGCAATACTATTTTACTGAAAATCTGGAGTTGCACAAAGAGTTCTTTAGAACATAAAACTAAGTGGATTTATACATAACCATTATAGTCAGCATTTATAAGAGGCAGTACAAAAATGTGTTCTGCTTCTACATGATATAAATTGTACACAATACCATGATTTAAACAATATTAATTATATTAACTCATTCAGCGGATACATCTTACTCAGAATGTCTGATGTTTCCCATAAGAAAGGGAAAAAATGCAGTTCTCCGAGCAGGTGGGTTACTTTTCATTTCCAAGTTCATTTTAGTGATGGTGGGAAGATTTAAGGATAATCCTTTCATTGAAGAAGCAGAAGTCAAAAAGCAGTTACAGGACTGTTCTGAACTCATCAAAAATGAAATTAGGCACATGTGCTTCAGCAACCTAAAAAAATGAAAATCAAAGAGTTAACGGTGTCATAGCCTAAGATCAAATTCAGCAGTAGTCCCTGGTAATCTGTCCTAGACAAAAATAGCATGGAGTGGTGTAGTTTTAAAATAAAAAAGAAATGCAGAGTAACATGAATATATTAACATATGATACCTATTATATGCTATTATATTGGTATCATATAAAAAATTTCAAATTTATCCATATGAAAATTAAAGAGAGGAAGATATCCTTTGGAGCAAGGTGAATCACTGGGAAATAATGAACCACTAATTGAAACCACCACCTTCTTTTTCTGACATTTCTACCACTGATGTTTAATTTATTGGCACTGCTGACATCTGAAGGTGTGCAGAACAGTCCCTTCCCCAGCCCTCCACTGCCCTACCCCTAGACGAGAAGACCCCTTGGCTCTTAAAGGCACTTGGATCTGCAAAAGTGCACATGCCTCTGAAAAGTACCAAGACTGGTCTCAGGTCATCTCATAATCAACTAATGACCAACTAGGAAGAACAGGACACCTAGTGCTGGAAATTAGGAGTCTTTACAAGCAATGTTTAATTTTTTTCTGACTATAAAGTTCAGTTCAGTTCAGTTCAGTTGCTCAGTCCTGTCTGACTCTTTGTGACCCCATGGACTGCAGCACACCAGGCCTCCCTGTCCATCACCAACTGCCGAAGTTTGCTCAAACTCATGTCCATTGAGTCGGTGATGCCATCCAACCATCTCATCCTCTGTCACCTCCTCCTCCTGCTNTCACCAACTCCCAGAGTCCACCCAAACCCATGTCCATTGAGTCAGTGATGCCATCCAGCCATCTCATCCCTCAACAAAAGGCAATACCAGTTTATAAGTAAAGTAAATACTGGTGGTGGAGGTGGTTTAGTCGCTAAGTCGTGTCTGACTCTTACGTCCCCATGGACTGTAGGCCCCCAGGCTCCTCTATCTATGGGATTTCCCAGGCAAGAATACTGGAGTGGGTTGCCACTTCCTTCTGCAGGAGACCTTCCCAACCTAGGGATCAAACCCGCATCTCCTGCGCTGAAAGCAGGTTCTTTACTACTGCTGAGCCACCAGGGAAGCCCAAATAAATTTAGATCAAAGAGTCATTACACACTTTAATGTGTAATGACGAATAAACCAAAGAGAAGCAGAGTATTATAATATGCCCTCTTTTGTTATAAGTATGATAAAAAACACAAAGCAAAAGTCAGCTTCTGCTTTTATTAGCATATGATAGTTAATTGAAATGTAATGACAAGAAGGATGCCAAAATGTTGACAAATATTTAAGGAACTGATTAGAACCCATCTTCCTTAAATTTCATGATCTTTTCCCACAGTCAATTACAGAAATCTTTCATTAAAAATAACTGTCTTCTGGAGTCACAATTGGGAACCAAAGAAGTAGTTCATCTGTTTGTCAAGAACATTCATGATTCATATAATTAAAGAAATGCCCNGGAAGGAACTTAGCCAAATGGGCTGCAGGAACTGGGTTACTGTGGAGATGAATAAACAAGCCATACAATGATTTGCTACCCTGGCTCTTACGGAATTCTCTCCTGGAGTGCCCATCTTAAGTCCTGAACAGGGTGACCTGTAGATTGGAGGGGGGCATGGCAGAGGGTGAGGAGATGAGGAGAGAAGTTGTGTTCAATCATGCTTTCTCGCAAAGCACTGAACATTCAGAAGAGGGAGGAACATCTCTGAGCCGAGCCCTGGGGCATAGCAGGGCGAGGGGCTCAGAGGTGTTCACAGGGAGTAAGCTTCTGGACTTCACTCCTCATGAGTCCAGGGCCTCTCTTCAAACCATCTTCCTACAAAAAGGGCATTAATTTTTTTTTGGCCTCACTGTGTGGCATGTAGAATCTTAGTCTCCCAACCAAGGATGGAACCTATGGCCCCTCCTGCAATAGAAGTGCAGAGTCTTAACCACTGGTTCTCCAGGGAGGTCCCAAAGGGGCATAAATAGTGTTCTTTATCTATTGCTTACCCTCCGCGGTAGCTTTGTGTACCGAACATAATCCTCCAGAAAAAGAAGGGCGCCCACAACATCGGCAGGCATTTCTGGTATCTTCTGGCTGCAACACAGAACAGTCTGGATCAATGAACTGCTTTCATACGTGGACCTTTAGTCAAAATAGTGAAAGATTGAAACAAGCGACAGATGACTAAATGAAGCCAGAGAAGAGACACATCTACAGAATCTCCTCTTGATTATTACACTGAGCCGTATCTTGCTGGCCGATCTTCCGCACACAGCCTGGAGGAGGGAATCGAAACTTCTCTGAATGGTCTACAGGGGTCTTTATGACGTGCCCCTGCTGACCCTTTAGGGTAACAGAGAAGAAGACTCAGGACCCAGCATCCCATGCAAATACATAACTTGTTCTATCCCAGAAAAGCTGCATTTGGGGTGGAGGAGAGGAAAAANGGAGGAGGGAATCGAAACTTCTCTGAATGGTCTACAGGGGTCTTTATGACGTGCCCCTGCTGACCCTTTAGGGTAACAGAGAAGAAGACTCAGGACCCAGCATCCCATGCAAATACATAACTTGTTCTATCCCAGAAAAGCTGCATTTGGGGTGGAGGAGAGGAAAAACTAAAGGTGTACAAGCTCTGTGTCAAGTAGGAGTTTGATTTCACGCCAGGACCTCGGGCTGTGCTGACGGTGGGGTGGCTCCCTGACTCCCACTCAAGGGTGGAGCCGGTCCTGGGTAAGTGGCCCAGGGGGAAGATATGGGCTCACTGAGGTCTGGGCACAGCACCCATGATGGCAGAGACAGGCCTCTTCTTTCTTCCCCGTGGGGCTCTCATGGTGCTCATGACTCATTCACAGTGGGTGCTCCCAGGGGATTCCCAGCGACTCCTCAGGGGTGTGACTAAGGATAGGCACGCCTTTAATTGCCCAAACAGGAGATATGCCCAAACCTGCTGTACAGAGCAGGGTGAGCGGCCAATTCCTGGCTGAAATAGGGGGATACTAAGAGGAGTCTGGCGTGTGCGGTTTCCAGCCCATTCTGGAACACTGATTCCACTTTTTCCTGGTGGACCTTCTGTACCTTACGCACTGCTCCACTGTGGAGCGGATAAACTGGCCGATCAGCGCCAGGAACTGTTCCGTGTACCGGGAATGAAACTGCTTCAGCAGGGTGAGGAGCCCCAGCACCAGCGGCGGCCAGTCCACAGGGTCGGCGGGCTTTCGGCAGACCATTCCTGTGAGGACCGAAAGACCACAGATTACACCACAGAGGGACGTGCTGGCCTTTCGCAGCATTCATTCAGGATGAATGTTCCTGAATGTCAAGATGCTGGGGCCCACGTGATCTCTAGCAGATGATTATCTGGAGGGAATGACAATCCAGGACTACATTTTGAATTGGATCCAGGATTGGTGGAGGCTTCTAGTGGTCTGAAGGATTCAACACCCTAAAATGGGTACCAATTTTTATAATTACCATCATTGTTTCTTTAGGATTTTGTAATTAATGGATGCAATGGTAGAAAGTATAGAGAGTAGCGTTTAAACATATACATTACCATATGTAAAACAGATAGCTAATGGGAAGCTGCTGTATAATACTGGGAGCTCATCGTGGCACTTTGTGATAACCTAGTGGCGTGGGGAGGAGGTTCAATCGAGAGGGAGGGTCAAATGTATACTTAGGGCTGATTCATGCTGTTGTATGGTGGAAGTCAACACAATATTGTAAAGCAATTATCCTCCAATTAAAAAGAAGAAAAAAAGAGAAGGATAAAATGTTACACAAGAAAAGAATGTGCAGAAGTCAGGACAGGAGAAGAAGGAACTGTGCCAAGTGAGTGACTGAGTGCCAAAGCTGGCCTTGTCACTAAGGATTTCTGCTCCAACTTGGGGAACAGGAGACAGAGCAGTGTTGGGGAAAAAAAAAAAAACCCACAAAGTTGGAAACTTTCATTGCCAGATTTCAAGACTTACTATAAAGTTACAGTAATCAAGACAGTACTGGCATAAGGACAGGTAAACAGATCAATGGAATGGACAAGAAAATACAGAAATAGTCATACCCTTAAAGGAGCAATTGGATTTCCATGGATAGTCACACTATTTAATGGAGAAAGAGAAATTGTCTCAATAACTGATACTAAAAACAGATATCTTTATGGGGAAAAAAAAATGAACCTTGAGCCCTATTTCACATAAAAAGTAATTTGAAATAGACCATAGACTTCAGTGTAAAAGCTACAAGTACAAAGTTTCTAGAAAAAAAAAAAAAAAGGACAATCTGTGCCTTTGGGATAGGCAAAGGTTTATTAGAGGATAGAAAGGACTAATGATAAAGGGGAAAAAATAGATAAAGTGGACACCATCAGCAATAAAACTTCTGCTCATTACGGTCACAAGTAAGAAAATGAATAGGTAAACCATTTTGCAAGAAAAAAAATTTACAGCATGTATATCAAAAAAAGGATTTGTATCCATAAAATAAATGACTCCTACAACTCAGTGATAAAAAGCTATCAACTCAATTTAAAAACAGGCAAAAGACTTGAAGAGACACTTAGCAAAGAAAGATNAGGACAATCTGTGCCTTTGGGATAGGCAAAGGTTTATTAGAGGATAGAAAGGACTAATGATAAAGGGGAAAAAATAGATAAAGTGGACACCATCAGCAATAAAACTTCTGCTCATTACGGTCACAAGTAAGAAAATGAATAGGTAAACCATTTTGCAAGAAAAAAAATTTACAGCATGTATATCAAAAAAAGGATTTGTATCCATAAAATAAATGACTCCTACAACTCAGTGATAAAAAGCTATCAACTCAATTTAAAAACAGGCAAAAGACTTGAAGAGACACTTAGCAAAGAAAGATAAACCAAAAAAAAAATATATAAAGAATGGCCAAAAAGCATTTGAAACAGTGCTCAACATCATAACTCATCAGGGAAAGGCAAGTTAAAACTATAATGAGATACCCTACATACCCATTATAAATTTTAAAAAGATTGAGATGGCCAAGTGATGGTTAAGTTTTAAAAATGGTACAACCACTTTGGGAAAAGGGTTGGCAGTTGATTAGAAAGTTAATCAATCCCCACATCTGGGTTCTTGTGAAGACTGAGAAAACTTATTTAAGATGCCAAAACAAGCTATCTTGATTTATACAATNATATATAAAGAATGGCCAAAAAGCATTTGAAACAGTGCTCAACATCATAACTCATCAGGGAAAGGCAAGTTAAAACTATAATGAGATACCCTACATACCCATTATAAATTTTAAAAAGATTGAGATGGCCAAGTGATGGTTAAGTTTTAAAAATGGTACAACCACTTTGGGAAAAGGGTTGGCAGTTGATTAGAAAGTTAATCAATCCCCACATCTGGGTTCTTGTGAAGACTGAGAAAACTTATTTAAGATGCCAAAACAAGCTATCTTGATTTATACAACCTGCTGTTGCTGCTGCTAAGTCACTTCAGTCGTGTCCGACTCTGTGCAACCCCATAGATGGTAGCCCACCAGGCTCCCCCGTCCCTGGGATTCTTCAGGCAAGAACACTGGAGTGGGTTGCCATTTCCTTCTCCAATGCATGACAGTGAAAAGTGAAAGTGAAGTCGCTCAGTCGTGTCCGACCCTCAGCGACCCCATGACTGCAGCCCACCAGGCTCCTCTGCCCATGGGATTTTCCAGGCAAGAGTACTGGAGTGGGGTGCCATTGCCTTCTCCGTTACATAACCTAGGCCTTGGCAATTCCAAATTACTCAATGCCCACTGTAAGACACTAGCTGTACTCAGAACTCGGAGAGAGAATCCTTCCCAGGTAGATACCAAAGGGGATGCTTACAACAAAGACTTCTCTGAATGGAGCACCACAGAGATCCCTTTTTAAGAGACTGACCAAAGCAGCTGTATGTTTCTTAGATCAGTCTTGAGAACAATGCTCACAGGGTTTATATAAAAGCTTTCAAGGTACACTACATGCTGATGCTCCTTCCTCAGTCTGTCTTTCTTTAATTTAATCCCCAACTTAACACACTGACCTGATTTATGAAAAGGACTGTAGTCAGGGACAGGAACTTTCTAAGACACTGCGCAGTTTTATTTTAAGATCTCGTAATTCTGTGGCATAGTGACATTCTTCTCATAAGGAGCTGTGCAATCAAGGAGCCTGACCTTAACCACATGCAATGAAATGGTAACAAAGGATGAGACCAGCGAGCAGCAGTCTTAATGAAAACACGGTATCTTCGTGTGCTAAGAATGCCTTCTTATAAAGAAGCATACCTTCTTATTTAGTCATAAGAGAGCGAGGTCATGGATCTCAATCTTGAGATGAACTTTTAAGTCCATCTTGGGATAGTTCTTTACACTGATTCTGAGCAACATCCAGAAAAGGATTTAGCATCAGGTAAGCACTTGCTCTGTGAGAGGTACCGTCACAGGTATTTTTAAGTTCTAACTGGCCTACAAGTTTAAGTATCTTGGCCAACGTCACACAAGTGGTAAGTTGTGAAGTCAGAATCCAGACACACCTTTGTTCCTTCCACCCTACAGCCAAGGCTTACTGGGTGCCACCATGCCCTGCACTGGAGAAGGAAATGGCACCCCATTCTAGCATTCCTGCTGGCAAGATCTCATGGACAGAGGAGACTGGTGGGTCACCGTCCATGGGGCCACACAGAGTTACACACAACTAAGGGACTGAGCTTCCTGGTGGCTCAGCTGGCAAGAATCCTCCTGCAATGCAGGGGACCTAGGTTTGATCCCTGGGTTGGGAAGATCCCCTGGAGAAGGGAATGGCAATGCCCTCCAGTATTCTTCCTTGGAAATCCACAGACAGAGACTATAGTCCATGGGTTTGCAAAGACTCAGACACGACTGAGTGACTGACACTAAGTGACTGAGAACCATGCTCCGCATCCTGCGGCTGCGACAAGTATTGTTATTGGGGCTGTGTCTGGAAAAAAGGAATGTTTTTAAATGAGGAAATTAAAAACCTTAAAGAGAATCCACACCTCTATCCTAAAAAACTTTTGAAATAGGAAGGAAAACACTTCAAAGAGGAAATACATTTTGGAATTGCTGGTTAAAAAAAGTATATGGTTACATTTATAGAAAATACTTTTAAAGTAAATTAAACTCTATAGCAGACTTTAAAAAATTCTACTAAGTTTGGAGACAGAGGAACTACCTGGGAATCTTATAAAAGTGTTTAAGATAAAGTCAATGACACAAAAACCATTGAGTTATAATGCTGGATAGGACAAATATACGGATAGCCTTTGGTAACTATTGTTTGTATCAAGTATTCTCAAAACTAAAGTAACATATCCCAGGGTAAAGTACCAGAGGATTAGTCTCCTCTCTGTAACTATACTGTTACTCTTCATACCAAAGCTCCAGAGTAAGCACATGACAGCTACTGAAAGAACAGGACATTAACCAAAAGAAGTGTCTTGCCCACCAAAATCAGCTCCTTTAAAGAAAGAGAGAAGCAGAGGTCCCACAAATTTTCTGAGTTGGATAATCAACCACTGTAAATTAAAGATGGATTATACTTGGTTGATATTAAATCCACTGTCTTCACGATATTTCAGAGGCCCAAGGACTTGGATTTTTATAAACATGCAATTACTAAGAAACACCTCATATGTGACATAGCATTCTCTACCAAGGGATGTTCACTTAGATGTTAATCTACCACCATCGTTCCTTACTGTAAAGAATACATGTCATACAGCACCTAGATTTTTGTTGTACTGAAGCTTTGGCAGCTGGGCGATCAAAAACAGAAAGTTGACCACTGGGAAGTAGGGTAAGCGCTTTGTTGTGATGTATATCTGGAAAGAGAAAATACAGTTTCAAAAGGAAAGCTGCAATTTAATTTCAGTTTGCTCTTCTGACTACTGAAAACTAGGGTGGTTCCATTAATTCGCTGCCTTCAGAGTTTTATTTAATACCACCGACCCCCTCTCCCTCCAAACACAGACACCTACTTGACAATTAGCCCTCTTGGGAAAGGAACAATTTTGCTTAGAGATTAGCAGTTACTCCCCCCACCCCCAATCCTCTTTTTCTCCTTCCAATTCTCTTAATGTCAGTAACAAAACGAAGGGGCAGGGGAGAGGAAGATAAGCAAGAAAGTCAAGGCCAAGCCAGAAGGAGGGAAAAGAGAGGGAAAGAGAAAAGAGGCAGGAAGAAAGAAGGAAGACCCCCATAGCACTGCATGGCAGTGCATTAAGTAGAAAGCAAGCGCAGTCCCATTGCCATTTCCTTTTCTCTGGGCAATGCCACAGAGCAGTCTCCTGCCCAGTTCACGAGGCAGAAAGTACAGTCAGGCCACACCCAGCCATCTCCCCCCTCCTAGTCATCCTGATTCCCTGGGAGGCAGGTGGCATCCTGGCCAGCAGCACCAACTCTGGTCAGACAGCCTGGCTCCATCGCTGGCTACTGTGGGGCCCTGGGAAGTTATCAACCTCTGAGCCTCAGGTTCCTCCCCCGACAAGGGCACATTTCATGAGGCTGTTGTGAGATTAAGTGAGAGCACCTAGTCAGGGTTAACACAGCGCTTGGCACATAATTCTTAGTAAAATGTTGCTGCTGCTGCTGCTGCTGCTGCTAAGTCGTGTCAGTCGTGTCCGACTCTGTGCGACCCCATAGATGGAAGCCCACCAGGCTCCTCTGTCCCTGGGATTCTCCAGGCAAGAACACTGGAGTGGGTTGCCATTTCCTTCTCCAATGCATGAAAGTGAAAAGTGAAAGTGAAGTCGCTCAGTCGTGTCCAGCTCTTAGTGACCCCATGGACTGCAGCCTACCAGGCTCCTCCGTCCATGGGATTTCCCAGGCAAGAGTACTGGAGTGGGGTGCCATTGTCTTCTCCGTAGTAAAATGTTAGGTGCTACTTTTGTTCATAATCTTACCTCAAACCCAGGGGATCATACAGATTTAAGAATTTCATATTACAATAAAGATTTTAGGTAGGCAATACAGTGTAGACTATAAGCAAAGTTATCTGTATTTCTGCAAAAACATGACAATTCACAGGAGTATAAACAGCTTCAAGTNTCCGTAGTAAAATGTTAGGTGCTACTTTTGTTCATAATCTTACCTCAAACCCAGGGGATCATACAGATTTAAGAATTTCATATTACAATAAAGATTTTAGGTAGGCAATACAGTGTAGACTATAAGCAAAGTTATCTGTATTTCTGCAAAAACATGACAATTCACAGGAGTATAAACAGCTTCAAGTCAGTCTGGGACAGGTTCTGGCACTACATGTGATCTGGCACTAACTTGTGAAAAACGCTTCCAGTTCTCAGAGGTTTATGGAGATCAGAAGAGCAGAAGAGAGCCTGTCTCCCCAGATTCTGACTGTGATTACTGTCAGCCAAGGAGAGAAGGGTCTTTGGGCAAGAAGGGTCGACGGCACCATTTAGAAGCAGTTCAAATACCAAACCCCAGAGAAACCTAAAACTCATCTCTTACTGATACAGCACTTTCCACTCAGTTCTGACAAACACTGTTATCACTGTTGACTCCCACAGCTCTGAGTCAGGCAGGGGAGGCATGATCATCTTCATATTACACTTGGGAATGGGAACCCAGAAAGGGCGGAGGATCATGAGAGCAGAGGTTCTGGGATTGGAACCAGGGTCCTCCAATGTCAGATGGAGCATGGGGATCTGCTACCTGGGCCAGATGGCCTTTGGTCCCACCCTGTCTCCCACCACAGCATTATATTACATGTTAGTAATCATGAACCTTGTTCAGTGGGTTGTGGATGCCAGCTGCCTCCAGGTAGGCAGTGATTTCATATAAGAGTGTGTTATCTTCTTTGGGGTAAGGAAGTGAAGGGTCCTGATAGTGGGCTTCGATATCTGCTAGAAGTGCCCTGAATGAAGAAAAACAACAATAGTGATAAACGTTAGAGATAAACTGAATACAGACAACGGTTAACACAAGCTACGCTATAACCTTCCAGGGATTCAGTGTCCTCATCTGTATAACAAGGGCTTGCTCCCTTCAAATTCCCAATTTCCATACCTGTGATTGGTGATAAGTGGGAAATCTGAACTTGAATTATGTTTTCTTTTAGAGTTCACACAAATCAAATGCTTTTACCACTTAAATTTTTATGAGTTGACTGAACTAGTTTCAATACCTACTTTGTCAAAAGCACACTGACTTTGCGACCTTAGAAGCGTGGATTATTTATCTTTAAGCAGGAGGCTCAAAATGAGAGCAAGCTGCTGGTTAGGTGGAGAGTGTGACTGGATGCTAGGATACGTGTCCATAGCCACGCCTGGTCATCAAGGTGCTTCTAATTCCCCTCAGGAGAATCAGTGATTCAGTTCTGTGGAAAAGTCAAGTGTGGATTTTGATGACAATTGCTTTCTCAGTCTGGGCAAGAATCTAGCAAACTATCTGATGTGTATTAAGTGATCAATACATATTGGCTGAAATGATTCCATCAAAAAAAAAGAGACAATACTGAAGTGAGAGGCTTCTGAAGATAGATTTTATTACCTATGGGAATTTATAGGGAAGCCTATAAATTCAGAGAGCGGTCTCACTCAAAAAGAACTTAAAAGAATAGGTGCCTGCATGCATGCTCGGTTGCTTCAGTACTGCCTGACTCTTTGGGACCCCAGGGACTGTAGCCCACCAGGCTTCTCTGTCCATGGGATTCTCCAGGCAAGAATATTGGAGTGGGTTGCCATGCCCTCCTCCAGAGGATCTTCCTGACCCAGGAATTGGGCCCGTCTCCTGCCTTGCAGGTGGATTCTTTACCACTCAGCCACCCAGATGCTGAATGTATAAAACAGATAACTAATGGGAACCTACTATAGAGCCCAGGGAACTCTACTCAATGCCCTGTGTCGACCTAAATGGGAAAGAAAGCCAAAGAAAGAGGGGGTTCAGGTATGATGTGCAGCTGACTCACTGTGCCGCACAGGAAAAACGAACACAACATTTAAAGCAACCGTCCTCCGATACAAAAAAAGAGTATGCACTGAAGACTGGGATGCTGACTGATGATAAACAGTCTAGGCCCAGAGGTGGCTGTTTCAAATGCCAGCGCTTACTTATTGAGGTTCTCTAGGGCAGCTGCCAGGTGTTTGGAGTCAAACCGACAAGAATAATTTAATTCATTGGCGATCTGTTGTCTCAGGATCTGCATCTGCCCAACCTGTGAACAAGCAAGAGAAAGAACCGGGAAAAGCTGATGAACTAAAAGATGACAAGTTTTTATTGAAAGATTCACAACATTCTACAGAAAAATCCAAGGATTTCCTGGACTGGTTTCATGCCTAAGACCAGCATTACCCCTGATGGAGTACAAGGGACCCTTCAAGAAATGCCTGCAGAGATCCTGTATGCCAACCTCAACAGAGTCTAATACCGAACCTAATAGTCTAAAAGTGAACCATTAATGTTCTTGTTGTCCGTGGGTTAAAGGTATGTGTTCTGAAGCTCTATTTTTGATCTTTTAGAATAAGTTCTCCTGTTCAGTAACCACTAATGAGAAGCCCTACTTTCTTTAGCTGTCCTAAATTGAACTTTCTCAAGCCCTCAGGGTGCCACTTCATTCTAACATTTGGTCAGTATCAGTCTGTCTACATCCCTCAGGATTATAGATCATGAAATAATCAAGGTGATAAAATAACCTATATACAATCTTCCAAGAAGGCCCTTCTAACAATGATAACCCTGAAATCAGGGGTTCTTCATGTTTTGTTGGCACTTTGGACATCTTTAGAAAGTTGGAGAAGTTTATGGATGTTGTCTCCGAATAGCTCTTTTGAATGTATGAAATAAAACATACAGGACAACAATGGAAGCCAATTGTAACAAAATGTAATTCTCAAGCAATTAAAAGAATAGATTTATTATAACCTCCTTCCCTTGTTATCTTGGCTTAGGGCAAGTCAGACCTCTGTAACAAGAGGCCATCTAGCAGAGCCAAAGCCTTCTATTCAATTTTAAGTTTCCAAATTAGAACAAAAACTCAATGAAATGATGAGAAATATACTGTGAATTGGGCTGAGACACCAACAACTCCTGTTTCAACGAGCAACTTACATAATTGGGAACAAGAGAACAGGACTGCTCCAAATTCTGGAGGAGTCTAGGCTTCTCCTTTGGCATCTGACACTTTTTACTATCAGTCAGTTTTCCACCAGGAAATCTACTCTTTCCTATTGTACTGTGCGTAGGCTTTCCAGGGAGACAGCCAGCTTCCTTGAACTCTGTCTTACAGCAACTGACAGTGTTCTGCACCCACATAAGGGTGTTCAACAAAGGGTTACTGAATGCCCCAGATCATCGAGTGATGAGGGGAGGATGTGCAGAAGACACAGGTGTCTCTGGAAGTCAATGCCACAGTGTAAATGCACATGCGTGGGTTCTAAAGCAACTTGGATTTCCATCCGACAAATCACAGGCACACCTTCGAAACAGAGTTTGGCTCCAGATTACCATAAATAAAGCAAATATTGCNTGTGCAGAAGACACAGGTGTCTCTGGAAGTCAATGCCACAGTGTAAATGCACATGCGTGGGTTCTAAAGCAACTTGGATTTCCATCCGACAAATCACAGGCACACCTTCGAAACAGAGTTTGGCTCCAGATTACCATAAACAAAGCAAATATTGCAATAAAGTGAGCCACATGAATTCTCTGGTTTTCCAGTGTATATAAAAGTTATGTTTACATTATATTGTAGTCTATTAAGTGTATAAAAGCATTATGTCTAGAAAATAATTTAAAAATACTTTATTGCCAAAAAAGCTAGCCATCCTTCAGAGTGGTAACAAAGGTCAGTGATCCTAGATCACTGTCACAAATATAACAATAATGAAGAAACTTGCAGTATTGCGAGAAGGCCTGAAATGTGACACANAAAGCATTATGTCTAGAAAATAATTTAAAAATACTTTATTGCCAAAAAAGCTAGCCATCCTTCAGAGTGGTAACAAAGGTCAGTGATCCTAGATCACTGTCACAAATATAACAATAATGAAGAAACTTGCAGTATTGCGAGAAGGCCTGAAATGTGACACAAAGTGAGCAAAAGTTGTTGGAGAAATGGTGGTGACAGACTTGCTCAACACAGCGCTGTCCCAAATTCTCAATCCGTGCAAAATGCAATCCCTGTAAAGTGCAGTACAGTGAAGTACAATAAGGTGACGTATACCTACCATCTCCCCATCTTACTGTCTCACTCATTTCCAAAGACACACGCTCTAGTCAGTGTAAGGAGAACACGTCCAGAGGAACCTGGTTTTCTAGCTTTTGCGCAGCTGCTTAACTACTCCAAAGGCTGAGATTAGGGCGGCAAGCTGACAGCAGTTCATTAATGAGCCTGTCACGTAAGGGCGGAGGATGACTGAGGGAGGAAAACTCCTATTTCCTTGAGTGAAAGCACCTCTTGCTAAAAGGCATTTCAGAATGAAAGTTTTCTTCAGTGAAAGAAGCATGATAAATGGGCCAATGAAAAGCACCACCCAGAACAGCCAAAGAACAGACCCATTTAGAAATAATGATAAACCCGAAATGATGTATTTTTGGTTTGATGGCCAAAGAAAGAAGAGTGGCTTTCTTGGGGCAACCAAGTTACAAGAAATAATAATTAAAAAAACCCCATAGCATTGCTTCTCTCACAACGTACCTTCATGATAGCCTCGAGATAAGCGGTCCAAATCTTCTGGGTTTTGGCAATGGCGGAAAAGTAAATTTTATTCGAGTTTGCTGAAAGGTTGAAATATGAGTTTCTATTTAGTAAATCTGGAAAGGCTAGCGTTCTCTCGACCTCAGGCCCATTTTAGAACACTTACCTACAATGCTTTTTAGGGGGCTGACGGCATTCATGAGGGTTTTTAAAGTCTCCTGCACAGTTCTGTCTCGCAAGATAATTTTCTGAAACATGCTGAGGAAATTCTGAAACAAGAAGGCATGATCAAAGAACCAAATATAATGAATAAAATGAAGAAACGCTCCAGTTAACTCAAAGGCTACACAGAACACAGACAAGCCTCATTCACACTAAGCTACAAACAGGACAATGGGGAACACACAACTTCCGGTTCCCATCAGAAACATCCCCTGCTGGGAGGAGTTGCTGGTTTCCAAGATGAAATTCATAAAAACTGTCCACCGGTAAAAATACTATGCTGGCCAAAGAGATTCTAGTTTATTCTCAGTTCTTCTCTATTTAACAGGAACTATATAAATATGCCTGATGTCAGGATAGGAAAGCACGAAAAAAAAGCTAAACCATCTACTCCCTTCTTCCCCAGGATAGCGGAACACACACGGACACCCGAAGGCTCACCTGTAACTCTTTGACAATCATAAAGCACAGCAGCCTGTCTAACCCGTTCAGGCCGAAAGTCCCCAAGGTGTTCTGGATTTCTGAGAAAAGGCGGCTGCTGGTCACTTCTTGATGGGTTTTCATATCATACCAAGTATTCAGCTGGTCAATGTGACATGTCATTCTAAAACACAAACAAAACAAACTCAAAACCCAAAAGCAGCTCAGAATTCACCCTGAAAGGATGAGGGATGCAATAGGATTAGGGCCATCGGATAGGAAGAACAATGGTTTCATGATCTGTGTTCTAAAAACCCCTGCATCTGGGCACCCAAGACTTCTCACAGTGAATGTCCAATGGGCCAGGAAGGTGAAATTCAGTTAAGTCACCTCTTCCTGCCCGTGCTACATCACCAGTTTGAATGATGCGTTTCCACTGGGTTGGGTAGTTGAGTCATGTCTCAAGGACAAGGCTAGATTCAGTCATTAGGCTGCAAGACTTCAGAGCCCCATTGACTCTCTGGAGGGTCTTTCTGTAAATATCCAGAGTCTATGGATGAAACAGTGTCTTGTGCCATTTCCACTTGGGTAAGAAAGGAACTTTGAATCCTCATGCCCTCACGTCTGAGGCCATGATGACAGAGCCGTTTCCTCTTTCCTCTTAGTCCTGGTTATCGACCATTTCCCTTTGAGACTCAGAAGTGTGACGATGGTGATGATAAAAACTGACAACATTTACTGAAGACTGCCTATGTGTCAGGCCCTGGGCCAGACCCTTCTGAGTGCTCTCTCTTCATCCTCAGAATAGTGCTGTGATGTACAAGCTGTTTGACTTTGACTTTATACATGAAATAACTGAGTCTTGGACAGGCCTGATTCTAACAGCACACCCACAACCACCAAGATTCTCAAATGCTCGCATGTGATCAATGGTGCAAGTGTGTGTCTTCAGTTGCTTTAGTCGTGCATGGCTCTTTGAGACCCCAGGGACTGCAGTCCACCAGGCTCCTCTGTCCATGGGATTCCCAGCAAGAATACTGAAGTGGTTGCCATGTCCTTCTCCAGGGGGTCTTCCAACCCAGGATTGAACCCCCACCTTCTGTGCCTCTTGCATTGCAGGCGGATTCTTTACCCACTGAGCCACCTGGGAAGCCCTAAGTCAATGGTAGAACATGTTTAAAAAAAACAGATGTCGAGATCCATTTCTGGAGGGTTGGATTGGGTATGTCTGGGGTAGAATCCTAGCCTCTACTTTCTACAGCCCCCACAAAATTATATGGCCCCAGTCCTCAGAGCCAATATATATCTTTACTGAAATGAAGCTTGGGAGTGAAGTAAGAGGCTCAGGAGCTAGGGAATTTNAAAAACAGATGTCGAGATCCATTTCTGGAGGGTTGGATTGGGTATGTCTGGGGTAGAATCCTAGCCTCTACTTTCTACAGCCCCCACAAAATTATATGGCCCCAGTCCTCAGAGCCAATATATATCTTTACTGAAATGAAGCTTGGGAGTGAAGTAAGAGGCTCAGGAGCTAGGGAATTTTAAATGTGGAACTAAATGGAAGAGCAAGATGGCTTCCAGAGCGGCAGTGTACTTTCAGGCTGCAAAGCATCCTGCTTCCACCACTCAGTGTGGGCACTTTGTGTCACCTGAGAAGCTCCCAAGTTTGATGCCATACATGAAATGGAAATCCTAGTCATGCTTAATCCTGTCTGCCAGTATTAAGCTGGCACTAGGTGCGTGAGGCAGACAGGTTTCTAGGAGGGCTTCCGAGATCAACCCATGGGGACTGAGAAAGGAGAAGTCCCAAAACGTTTTGGATCACTTAATCTTTTTGGCCCAAAAGTCACAGACCAAACTCATTTCTGCCGAAGGTGACATATGGTTTATCAAGTTTCTTAAGTTCTGACAGAAAATCAGCCTGAATGTGAAGGCAGTATAGAGAAGACACGTCATGAGGACATTTAACTTGCACAAAGTCAACTTCACCTGCATCGCTGGACTGAGAAAGAAGAGATACAACCTTTCCCTGGGAAACCACACGGGTCATTCCACTGAGCAGGCCCAGGCCCAGGGCTGAACACGAGCAGACAGGAGCCTGCTCTCCCCTTAGTAGGGCTTAGTACAGCTGCTCCATCAGCGGCTCAACTGAAGAAAAATGAGGACTCAGCTGGACTTACTGAGACAGACAGCATGCAAGCCCCACTGTGGTGCCCCCTGTAGTCTTCTCAGTGGCCATTTTGATTCTATGAGGTTCTCACCCATGTGACTGTATATATAATCTATAAGTCACTGTTGCCCTTGAACGACATAGGCTTTAAGAGTTGGGCTCCAGAGTCAGAGGGCCTGGTACGTACTCTGGAGCCACCATTTATTAACTTCTGGGCAAGTGACTGAGCTTTTCTATGCCTCGGTTACTTCGAGAAGCACAGGGGATGAATAATGGTGCCTACCCCTTTAGACTGCTATGACGGGCAAGCGAAGGGATGAGTGTCAGGGCCCAGGAGGAGCGCACAAGGTGAGTGCTCAAGAAATGCTGGGTCTTCTGCAAAAGTGCTTAAGGGTGGGGCTGAGAAACAAGAAGGTCATCTTAGAAGTGCAAGGTGTGAGCTGGCACATGCAAGGCCAGTGACTGCAATGAGGGAGTAGGTCGTGAGTAACAGAAGCAATTTGGAATTTAAAGTTTTAATAAGCCAGGTGGTCCACAGGCCCAAGTAATGTTAGCTGGAAAGAAACAGAGGCATAGACTAAAATAAGAGGTGGCGGAACAGACCTTCAATTGTTTTCATTTATATGTCTTTGGACTGGGGTGACCTCAGTCACACTGAGGAAAACATGCAGTCCTAGAAAAAGTAAACTTAATCAACCCACGAGAGAGGCTCCAACGATGGCAGGAACAAGGATATGATCTGAGTGGAGGTCAAGGATATGATCGATATGTTTAGAGACTTGCTGTCCATGATGTTCAAGGCCCAGTGGAATTGAGGTACACCTACCTTGGGTCTGTGATTCGCAAGATTTCTCTGCAGAGTCGACCAATAAATGTTATAGACTCGTCCACAGGGGTAAACTTTGGTATTGGAATATGAGTGGACTGGTACATACTTTGCCAATCTTGAATCTAGGGGGGAAAAAAAAGAACCCCAAGGACATAAATATTTAGTCCATCTTTGATATGTTAAACCTACTTTTCCTTTTCTTATATAGTTTTACAAAGATAATGTTGCATGAATAGTGAATATAAATGGCTCCTTGATTTTGAA
Organism: Neotragus moschatus; assembly: GCA_006410615.1. Taxonomy (NCBI): domain Eukaryota; kingdom Metazoa; phylum Chordata; class Mammalia; order Artiodactyla; family Bovidae; genus Neotragus; species Neotragus moschatus. The sequence continues at coordinate 52,169 of SJYA01002052.1, forward strand.
GAAGAAATTTTAAAAACTGTAGTAACAGCCTCCCAGAAATACCACATATAATATTTATTAAAAAAAAAAACTGAAAAAGTGAAGTGATTGAGAAATGGAAAAAGACACAGGAATTTCTTACTTTCTGTCTTACAAGTTGACAATGTAATAATAAACATCCAAAATATAGGGCTGGAAGATACATAATCTTTTGAAAATGTCACCTGAATCATGTCAGTTCCCTAATTAAAAACTTGTGAGTGACTCCTTGTTAATTACTAAGATCAGTCTTCTCAGCTGTGACACGTAAGAATGTGGTGCTCAAATAACCCAACAGAAAATAGGCAAAGGACTTGACATTTCTCCAAAGAAGATATAACCTGGTCTATAAGCACATGGAAAGATGCTCAACATCATTAGTCATGATGGAAATGCAAATCAAAACCACAATGAAATACCATTCAGACTCACCAGGATGGTTGTAATTAGAAGAATAAAAAGAGGAAATTAACAAGTGTTGGTGAGGATGTGGAAAACCTAGAACCCTCAGACACTGCTGGTGGGAATGAACAAATGGTGCAGGCACTGTGGGAAACAGTTTGGTGGTTTGCAAGTTAAATGCAGAAGTACTAAATGACCCAGCATTTAGGTACACACTCTTGGGTACACACTCTTGGGTATATACTCTGACCCAACCCAGATGAGCTCTTAAGTCTTTGGAACTCCTGAGTACCTGATTTAAAATGACTATACCACATGGTTTCATTCTGTAGCCACGTAATTAAGTCTGCTTTCTCCTAAGGACAGTAACCTTGGAGAGGTCAAGGGTCACAGAAACCTTTCTGCAACCCTCACAGCTCCTGAAGTTACTCTGAAGGCATCTGTGACTCTGCAGTGGTTATGGAATTTTAGTAATTATTTAAACAAACGTTGTTGTTGGCATTTCTGAAGGTTTGGGGCATGTCAGAAATGATATATAGTCAAGAATATTAAAATCTGTTTAGATACCTTTGTTCTTAAGAAGTTATTACACTCTTGTTCCACATTGTAATTTATGATACGAGATACTTCTTCCTGCCAGATCTTCAGACCATAAATGTTGACATAGTCCTGAATATATTCAAAAGAACGATGGAATCCATCCATGGTGGCTCCCAGCTCTTTCAGCTTGGGCATCAGTTCACTCGGCTGTGTGAAAGAAGACACAGAAAGCTGTTAGACTGGCACAGGCTGTCAACCGCCGACGCCTACCTGAGACGAGACTGTCAAGGAAACCCCAGTGAGAGACGGCCGTGACAGCTGAAGACAGCTCTGGAAATACTTATTCCTACCTCATTTAGAGTGGGTGGTGACTTATGCCAAGCATCCAATAAAGAATTTATTTCATTCATTTGGGAAGAAAGCCTCATAAAACGAATATAAAAAATGAGTATCAGTGATTTCTCTCATCATTTGATGACTCTAATCTTAATTTTAAATTGAATTTACTGATGTGATTTCAGATGTAAATTTCAGGCCTGCTCTTTCTCTCGAGAAAAATGGTCATATTCTCTAGAATATGATCAAGCAAAAGAAAAAATTACAGCCTTTGTAGTTCCAGTCTGCTTTAGGCTTAACAAATTCTTTTCACTATGAGAAGGAACCTGGAATCATAAACATCAGTTTAATTCTTAAACTTGAAGTGAAGGAAAGGGCTGATTTTAAAAAGGGTTTTCTTAATATGAATGCTTATAAGATAGGATCAAGAGTGGGATGGCGTGGGAGGTAGGAGGGAGGCTCAACAGGGAGGAGACATATGTCTATCTATGGCTGATTTATGTTGATGTTTAGAAACCAACACAATTCTGTAAAGCAATTATCCTTCAACTAAATAAATTAATAAAAAAAACCCTACCGAAATTTAAAAAAAAAAGATAGGATCAAAAAGCACATCAGCTGATTGTACTGAACATGATACAGTAGATATNAGTGAAGAAGAAGCAAACAAGATTGGCACACAAGACTCCTAGATACCATCTATTTAGTGGTTATTAATATTTTGGGAGAAGTATCCTTCTGAGAGGATGATCAAAGTTATCACCTCCCCCAATGCAAATAAAATAACACACTAAAGGCACTAGCTTTGTATACTGTGGTGGTTGGTGGAGGATTATGAATCTAAGCCCCAATTTAGCCCCCAATTTCTTATTTCATATGTAAGAAACCTGAAGTTGAGGGAGAATATGAGATTTCCCAAGGGAACACAAGGCTAGGGCAGCCAAAACTAAACTTCTGATCTTCATCAGCAACATCTCAGTACACAGTAACAACACAATAATGACTTTTTACTCTGCTGGTTTCTAATAAACTGTGTACACATTTCAAATACACTGATGTTTCCTTTCCAGCAATTACCATTTTTCTCCACTCTCGTTAGGGGTTTGACTCCTGAAAAGACGTCAGCAAGCTCCATCATCCGCTCTGAGCCCTCCTTCTTGTAATGCTCCCATTTGGCCTGCTTTTCTGAAAGCATTTGTTTGAACATCTGTTAAAGAGACAGATGCAATTTACTGATTTTTAAGAGAAAATCCAGCTTAGGCAGTTTACTAAGAAAGCCTGAGTCAAACCCAGTTTATTATAAAAATAGGTGCCTAAAATCAACATCATTCTGATGCCATCTCTTAAGCATCACTACTTTATACAAATTGGGGTGTAAAAAAGCTAGACCATCTCTCAGATGGTGGCTCTCAGACTAATTAAGGCAAAGTGAGTGTTGGTTCTGAATGAGCTTCAAAGTCTGCAGCTAGTTCCAGAGGCCACCTGATCCAAACCCCCAAAGTTTCTGTAGAACCTGGACACCCCCGGGTGTCTGCCATTCTTATCAGGCCCATGTGCTGTGCTTAGTCGCTCAGTCGTGTCTAACTGTTTGCAACCCCATGGACTGTAGCCCATCAGGCCCCTCTGATTCTCCAGGTAAGAATACTCAAGTGGATTGCTATGCCCTCCTCCAAAGGATCTTCATAACCCAGGGATCAAACCCAGGTCTACTGTATTACAGGCAGATTCTTTACCATCTGAGCCACGAGGGAAGTCCAATTATGCCCATGGAGCCTTTTTAAGGAGTAAAACCAGCACAGAATTTCCTTAAATCCCTTAAAGTCCTTAGGTCAAGTTTGTTTAAATGCAAACTACCACCTTATATGGGCCTTTCCAATAGGTTTTCATGGCTTTTAAGATGAAGACGACTATCCTGCAAGGCCCAGCACAGGCTGGCTCCTGCCCCCATGTCAACCTCCCTTCCTAAGGCCTTTCTGTTGTGTTCTCTCCCCTCCAGCCAGCTGATCTTTCAGGCCTGAACTGGCCAGGCTCTCCCCTACCTGAGAGGACTGAGACAGAGTTTGTCTTCCCTGTGCAATGGTCTCCATCACGCTCCCCATCTCTGTCTTAGCTAACTCTGGCAGGTCCCTTTCTCAGCGTCCTTCAAAAGCTCCTGCTGCCCTTCTCAGAGAAGTCATGAAAGCTAGGACAGGATCCTTTCTCTTAGGTGGAGAACTATGTTCCTCTCCTTTAGAGCATAGACCTCAGCTTTTATTTACATTTTCATTTGTGTAATTCTCTGTTTACTATCCACATTCCTCATTAGACCATAACCTCCATAATCTGGGGCATTTTTTTCCCCATCACTGTATCCCTAAATAACAGTAGAGACTAAATGCCTGTTAAATGTTTAATCCCATCCTTTGAATATAAATTATCTCAGACAGCTAGAATCTTTAGCTTGAATCAAAGACATAGTTTTAAAAATCCTAATTTCTAAAAAAAAAAAAAAAATTAACCATTAAGAAAAGATTTTGGTGGTTACTTCTTCAGTATTTTTACCTCTTTGAGTATAAACTCAAACTGTGCAGTATCCAACAGCAATTGAAAGAGGATCTTGGGATTGTACCTCAAGTCTGTTAGAATCTGGTCCTTGATTTGACGAAGGCGTTTGTTGTTTGGGTCACAGGCTAGACATGGGGAGAAAAGAGTTTCCAATTTACTAAATGTGTAGAAAATACCTATAATAAGTAAGGTGGATTCTGAAATACTTTCATTTCCCTTCTTTTAAGCATTTAAAAAATAATAAGAAAAATGCATATCAATGATGGATGGTAAAATAAATTATATCTATGCTAGAGGAAGTACAATTGAACTGCTATATATAACATTGAATCTGACATAGAATGTCATCGTGATATACTGTTGAATGAAAAAAAGCAAAGTGAGAACAGTGTTTCCAAATTTTGTAAGTATCCTGTGGTTGGTTGATTATCGACTGTCTGTGGGTCAATGCCTTTGGCACTAATGATGGGTTGAACCTTTTGGCACTATTTCCTAAGTAGGTGGCCTCCTTGTGTCCTGTCTGTTTGAAGTTGCTTTGTGTTGGGCACTGATCTCCGCCATTCAGCTAGGGACAGGTGCGCAGAAAAGACTTAACACAGCAGGCTGGAGACTGCCATCTTCAAAAAGGCCTATTTGCAAGGTTGGCTCTTGGCTGGCGTTCAGGAATTTGGATTTTGGAAGGGTTCCCACCATTTTGAGAACTGATAAGAATGGTCCACCATGCTTTAACTCTTTGTACAAACAATGTGCTTTCCTTTTGGAATGTTGGTACCTGCCAGGTAGAGGCTGTCTTAATAAGCACTCCCTGCCCCCAACAAAAACCATGGACACAGTTTCTAATGGACTTCCCTGGTTGACATTTTACACATGCTGTCACAACTCATTGCGAGGGGAACTAAATGGACCCCATGTGACTCCACTTGGAGAGAACTCTTAAAAGCTTGCACCTCGTTTCCTCTAGACTTCACCCCAGGCACTTCTGCCCTGTGCCAATTGTGCTATCTTTCTGCTGTTGCAAATCATAGCCATAAGTACATATGCTGAGCCTAGTGAAGCATGGAACTTGGGATGTCCTTGGGGACCACTGACACAACAAAGGGAGCAGGGTCACCACACAGAGATGCTGCACTTTCAAACCAGAAGAACCAGGCCTGACACCATTCTCTTGCTCTTTGTAAAGGCATGACTGATACTCAGAGCTTTCTGGATTATCCACCACCTAGACCTGGAGAGTGTATGGCTACTAGGCTAAGGTCACAAAATTAGCCAGTGACTGACCCAGGCATAAGTCACCAGATGTTTTGATTGCCTGGTCAGTGTTATCAGTTGCCAAGACAAATCATTTCAAATAAAATAAACATGTTAAAAAATATATAGAATAAAAAATTATGGTATTTGCTGAAACTGATTTATGGGGTCAATTATTTATGCAAGAAAGAAAAAGAAAAAATAAGATAAGGCAAAATAGTTACACGTAAAAGCTACTCAGACTGCAAATAAAGTCAAAATAAAGTCTTTAAGACAATAAACACTGTCAGAAAGTTCACAGCCACTAAGGTACCAGGTCCCTCAGTTGCTCTAGTATCACCGTGCTTGTTCAGGCTTTCTGACCCCTCCTACCGGCATCTTAGGATGTCCGGCACATACAGAATGACCATGCTTTACAAGCACATATCACAGGTGTTTTTGTTGCTTCCAGTTATGGTGAAACTTGAGCAAGGTTATTTTATATATTGATTTCCAAGTTACTCCATCAGGAAGAGACTCATGACAACCTGGAGAAGGGCTCAGTTTTCATGAGAAACTGCAGAGTTCTGATTTACCAAGCATTCTCCAGAAGTCCCTAGTTAGAAATATATTGGAACTGATGACATTGATCACACAGAGACCGTTTTCTAGCTTCAGGTTTGCCTAACTTAAAAAACAAAAACAAAACAGGAAGAAAAAAACAACAAAAAACAACCCAACCTGTAAGGAGTTCCATTTGTGTTTAAATTAATTCTAATTCAACACAAAATCTGATATTAATTTCCTTTCATTTTTGGAAGGGAACATCACTGCGCATTAACAATTAGCTCCAGAGGGTTAACAGGAGGGAATATGAGAAATACGCCTTCCTTTCTGCACACCATGACCAAAACAGCATAAAAGCTAAATAAGCAGTTACTTTTCCCACATATGACTCACAACCAGATAGGCAAATCATTTGTTTCTGGTAAATTCTGACCTTGTGCAATCAGATCAGATAATTGCCAGCTCAGAAATGGAAAACAGATGTGGCTGAAGATAAAAGCATAGAACTCTGGCAAGCTGAGCCAGTCCCTGGCAGGGGCACAAATCCAGGAGACCACTGGCTTCCAGAACACAGGCACGGCTATTAGGCACAGTCGTCCGGAAGACAAAGAGAAGGCTGAGTCACTCACTAGAAACCCACAGTTGGCTTTATGATGGGATAAAGTGAGGGCTTGAGTTGTTTATATGCTTCTGAATGTAAGACTTATGGTAAAGAAGATTATAAGCTGAGTCAATGTAGTAAAAGTCTCAAATTAGGACTGGATTTTAAGTAAAACATAAACTTGACTAGTTAAAGATTAGTCCATGAGATGATTAAAAACTTTGGCCCTGATATTCACGCTGTTGATTAAATGGTAAATGGAGACAGGTCTAGGCCAAGAAGCAAAACGATGAAAAACAAAAATAAAACTGGAAAGCAGCATTCACGTGAAGGATTTAAGAAGCTGGTCATTTCTAGTGTGAAGAGGCAAGGCTGAGGAGAAACTCCCAATGTTTTCAAAGAGCTGATGGATGAGGAAGTCCACCTGCTATTCTCACTGCTGACCACTCACAGGAAGCAGAGACAGGTGGCAGCTAGAGGCAGTGTCAAGGCCATTTTGCCCAGAGGGGTTGGGAGACAGATCTACCCAGGGAGGATGCAGGATTATCTGGTGTGGACAGTTTTTTTTTTTGAGAGACAATCTCACCTGAAAAAAACCAGGAGGTATTGAAAGTAGGACTAGGGTAGATGCTCTACAAAAATTTGTTGAGTGAAAACCAAAAACGAGAGCCTTGGCTTTCTAGGACTGCTGAATGACATCACTCTTAGGCGAAGGAGTATGCAACTCTGGATGAGGGAACTCATTAGTAATTAATATTGATCAAGCATTTATTAATACTAAGTATAAAGAACTGTGTCGGCCCTGAATAAGCTCAGGTGTTGGTCCAACCTAAGTAGGACCAGTAAACCAGCGGTTTCAAAGTCACGGGCTTATGGACTCTGTGGAAGTGTTTTACATGATCTGTGAAACTCTCTTGACAGACAAAAGGGTATCAAATAGGACTAAGCATGACCCAGAAAAAATTAAAATCTCATCTATCTTAATTAAGTACCCTGATCTAGCCAGTTCCTCGCAAAGTGGGCCCACATTTTTCTGTCCTTCCCTCTGTTCTTTCTTTGGTCATTTCTCCAGTCTAGAATTTTTTCTGCTTTTAACTCTGAAATCGTACCAAGGGCTGGTCAGCTCCTGCCTTCCGAGAAGAGCCTTCCTCCACCCCAAGCAATGTTTCTCTCCCACCAACTGGACTCTGGACTCAAATCCCACCAACTGTCTGTTTTACACATCTGGCTCTTAGGTGCTGGCCTGGCCCTTGTATCTGCTTCTTATTGCTGCTGTAACAAATTACCACAAATTTAGTGGCTTAACATGATACAAATTTATTCTCTTATAGTTCCAGAGGTGAGAAATCTGACTAGACTTCACTGGGCTAAAATCAAAGTATCAGGGGCACTGTGTGCTTTCTGGCGGGTCCGGGGGGAATTGTTTCCTGGTCTTTTTCAGAATCTAGAAGCTGCCTGTACTCCTTGGCATGTGGCCTTTTCCATCTTGAAAGCCAGCAGGGACCTTCTGAGTCTTCTTCATGATGCCACCTGTCTAGTTCTGACTCTTCTGCTTCCTTCTTCCCAATTAAGGATACTTGTAATTATGCTGGGCCCACTGGGATAATCTCCTTACTTNTTTCTGAACTGACGCCTATAACAATGCATCTTCTCTCCAAATTTAGTTCAGATCTCATTTCCTTCTTGAAATCTCTATTTGAAGAGATATTAATCTCTTAATCCCAAATTAATATCCCTCTTTTCTGTATAATTCCAAAGCACAGCCCAGAGGTTTTAAAAGGTTTCTTGCTATTTTTACTCTTCTGAGCAAGAAGGAAAGAAATAATTGAGGAGGAAGGTAAAATCTATAAAGATTTTTAAACTACACTTTAAACTATAAAGATAGGTTTAATAATAGATTAAATCCCCACCTGGTTGTAAATATCATCGGATCTCAGCCGACCAATGACCATGCTGATGAAGGTCTCGTTGATAGGCACCCTCTGGAAGTAACTCTCAGGATAGTTGGGTGGTCTTTTGGCCCCTGGTTGGCTGGAATAACCTGTACTTCGAAGCAGCTTACAAATATCATCCATATTCGAATCAGCAGAAGATCGGGCAGCACTGAGCCATGTTCACAATGGGAAATAAAGGGCCAAACAAACCACATATATTACAAATAAGAAGTCCAGCAAAGCAGAATTTCAGTATAAATTGATTATATGGTTTTAGATATGAGTGGATCAATTTATATCCTTAAGATTCAAAACTATATTTTCAAAAAGTCTATAAGATAGCAAACTTTTAAGATGGGTTTTTGTACGTATGTACAGTTTTATGTAAAGGTCCATGACCCCTTCCCCAAAATCCTTAGGGCAGGATTTGTTTTGGAAGACAGCATTTCTCAAATATAAGGAAGTAACATGATACATACATCATATATACTACTTCAGCAGGGTGGCAGATGGCATTCCATGATCAAGACACATTAATGTTTCTACAGTAAAATCTATGAACATTCACACAAATGAGATAAAGGCAGTCCACAGCCTCATATATGTGCCAATCAGGTTCTGACTCAAAATTTCAGATTAGGTTTAGGTCTTGCTGCCAAAGTAGTTACTCTGTGTGCATGTGTATATAAGCAAATATTTCTGTTGGAGCTCTTAGGATTTCAGAATTGTGGATAAAGAATGTGAACCTACACCAACATTTCATATATTTAAAAACAATTTAAAAAAATAAAGTCAGTTTCAAGTGGGATATACCAACTGGTTTTTCTTGGCAAGGTGTACCTTCTACAGAGATTTAATCAAAACATCTGTGATTTTTCTGGTGGTTTGAAGTAGTAAATCTCCAAAGAGACTCAGTCTTAGACTTGAATATGACCTCCTATCTGATGTGAGAATCTGCTTTACTGCAGCTCTGCCAGTGTCTCTTCAACAATAGATCCTCACATTCTAATCAATTAGCTGTTTTGCCCAAAGGGACAAAGCTGGATTGTCAAAGCTGGGCTTGATGATCAGACCTCTTTCTTCTTCTTCATGTTACAGTTTTCATTTTTCCAAGTACTTTCAGAAACAGAGGCAAGACCATTTGAAGCTCTTTTAAAAAAATATGGATAGTAAAGGAGCTCAAACTGATGTGAATGAATTATGTAGCCTCACGCCCTGATAGAGCTGAAAGGGAACAGGCAAGCTGAGTAGCCTGATTTACTGCTGCGAAGGCAGAGTACCAAGTGTGGCTGCAAATACAACACTGCCCAGACAATCCCTCTCTGTTGAGGATCTGCCTCTCTGCCCTATTTATTCTGTCCTAATTTGTAAGTTTGAAAAGGTTCTTTCTAGCCCATGCTTCTGTAGCCCAAGTTCCTAAATGATTCCTGCTTCTTGGCTATTTCTTTCCTGAATCTTAACTATTTTTGACATTGACCTGGTGTCCAGACTTTGACTCATTATTTCAACAAACTGAAAAACGTGTGTTAGGGACTGAAATCACAATTAGTTAAGGTAGGTCCTGTTTTTAAGCCCTTACTTCTTGAAGTCACATCTCACTGAAAAACCCAAATGAACTTTCTGGCCAACCCAATACAGTATTTATGAGTGAGAACTGACTTTCAACCTGGCCCTGAATGATAACTTTTCAAAATGTATCAATCTGAAAATGACAACAGAAGGCTCATTTGTATCCTTACATCTGCCAAGGACAAATGTTTGAAAACTTAAAAAAAAAATTCATTAGACTTCCCAAATTTTATCTTTAAGGTAACAGAAATTCAGATTCCTCTTTTAAAAAACTGAGGTACCATTACAGACATGATAATCCATATATCTCTAAAAATCTATAATAGATAAATTATTCTACACATAATACATAGATTATACGATGTATAATCTATTATGATACAAAATAGATTGTTATATTTCCACATTATGTATTATGTTCAGCAGTGATAAGAATCTTATCTTCTGCATTCTAGATGATATTGCTGTTGTTCATAATAAAAGGAGGATAGGAAATCTACACCACACTTTACCAAGGGCAGTGCTTTTGGAGGGCGTGGTCTTAGCTCAGGGATACCTGTATCGATAGTAAGAGACCAGCATTCTCTCTCTAGTTTCTCCTTCAATCTTTTGGTCGATGACCAGAAGCATAACTCCGTATAAGTACAGCGCTTCACACTATAAAAGAAAAAGAGAGGGGCCATGTTCACAGGAGTACACAAGCTTATGCAGTACAGCTGATGATGGGCAAAAGGAGCCCTTTGCTCTCATTTCTCCTAAAAGCTTTATATTGCAAGGAGAATGCAGGGTCCTTCCCCAAAGGGTCTCATCTTCTGTACAGAATGGGCTTTAAAACATTTATGCAAAGGTTAATTTACAATGACTATCTTTCAGCTGGTCTATTTTCCATATTTTGCTTGGGATACCAAAATAGAATCCCAAGATCATGAGTACCTCTAGATCATTCATTTATTTTACAAACATTTCCTAAGTGATCACCATGTACTAGGTACCAGGCTAGATGTCTAGGCTGCAAAAGCTAAAGAAGATAGGACTGTTACACTGAGGAAGTACACATCGTCCACATAATCTTCATTTACTTGTAATTCTGTTGAAGGTCTACTATGTTCTAAGTTCAGACAAAGACCTACCAGTTAGATGACAGTTATCAGTTTATTTAGCTTCTCTTTAAAGAAGGATATACCGTATGTATTTGTGACTTACCGGGAAAAAAGTAAATTTGACATTCCTGAATTTTTTATTTTAAATGGTCACTACTACTTACTAGAAGTTGTTTGCCATCTTCATTGAGAAGCACCGTTTCTAAGGTTTGCTGAATATAAACACCTTCATTGAGATCATCTAGATACCTAGAAAAGAAACCCCAGAGCAAGTTATCCATTGAAAATGAAAGGTTAACATCATTGAAGGACAGTAAAGATGTTTAAAAGATTAGGCAATATACCAGGTATTCTGGCCTTTAAATCATTTGTTTCCATTCACATGCTTTAAGAATAGGTTTGTGAGTAGGAACTCATGATTAGGGCCACAGGTCATTTATGGCCACTCCCAGTAAAAGGAACACTCCTTAGTCCTGATTTATGAATTACAGAAATCTTGGAAATAATGGCATAAGAACATGGAGTAGTTAGTTTAAAAGCTAATGAGTAATGAATACTGAAGGGCCAGAAGGAAGACAATATTGTATGGTCACAGATACGAAGGAAGGTTATGGCTACCAATGCTACAAAAATTATTTTTTTTCTTCCCCACTTCTCATATTCAATAAACTAAATTAGGATCAAGACTGAAAGCCAAAGACTTTGTATAAAGCAAGATGATTATAATGCTACACAAGAGCAGGAAATGATAATGCAACTCTACCATACTTAAGATGACTAGTGCCACAGGAAGGAAAAGAAAATTACCTAGGGTATAAGTTAGTAAATTTCTTAGTAACTCAGAAAGATATACATGTTCTAGTATGTCCCTTCTCCCTCTCCACTATTTACTATCAAAATTAGCTATTACTAAATTAGTCAATACCTGTTTAAGTCTACAATATATTTATGCACACTTTGAAATGCTAAATAAAATCTGGTCACAATTTCTATGTTGTTTTCCCGAAATTCTTCATCTAAATCCTGTAGCTCTGGCTTAGATTCCAGTTTGCTTTCACATAATTCTGGACCCTAAGAAGAAAAACACATCAAAGAAAGAGTCAAAAAACAATATAATTGCGGGTAACAATTACTAAAGTATCTTTGAAAAATGTGTTCTTATTTATGCCTCTAAAGGGATATCAAAAATTGAAAGCAGAGGAATAGAAAGTAAATAAGATAACAAAAGCCTAGATATAAAATCTCCTTGAAGGAGATGGTCTTGAACTGAACCCACAATTTGCATGCTTTTAAGTGTGGTGGACTTCAATGTGAAATACATCATACCAAAGTTATCTTTTAAAAATTTGATTATATTGTGTTATATTAGGGCTTCTGCACAGTACATTTATATTACTTTTCAAATTAGCTGATGTTAAATTTTGTTGAAAAGCTTTTCTTTTTAACTCTTTCTCCATAATTACTTAACATCTCAGAGCCTCCTTGTTTCCAGAGAAAGCATGCTTTTGTAGAAAAGATTGGTAAGAAAAGCTTCAAGGAAGAATACCTTAAAATAGCTGAAATCAAATATGATATCTCCATATTTCTGTTGATCAGCTCGGTCTTTTAACCTGAATACAGCAGGAATAAACTCAGAGAGCCTCAAAAGCTCAGCAATGATGGCATTGCCACAGGAAACAATCCTTAGGATTGCTTGGCCACACAGGTTATTCTCAGCCAAAAAGTCTACCATCTTGAGGAAAATCAGCTACTCTGGGCCTGGCCACGGGGAATGTGTGACTGGCTTCAGAGCTGGGGTCTATAAGTCATCAGATGAAACCAGGTCTGTTCATACATTGGCCACGCCATTAAAGGACCTGCAACCAAAAAAAAAAAAAAAAGTATGAAAAATCTCCAGTCCTTTGAAGGAAGGAGGTGAAACACATACACAATATTTTTCTCCCAAATTCACTGAAAAAAACTATAATACATAATGACTTCTGATATGGAGGGAGAGTATTTATTTTCACTCTGCATGTTTTCCTTGTGGAGGGACTTTGCTATATTATTACTCTTGGTCTCTTTCTCAACACTTTATTCACGTCTCTCCATGAGAAAAGATGTGATGCGGCTGATCCCAGAGCTTGGGAGAAGGTGTCATAGGGCATGTGTGGGTCCAAGGGAAAAGTTAACCATGTCCTAAAATCCACTAGAATTAAGTGAGGGAACAATCTTTAAAAATGTTTTTTTTTCATACATCAAGTTTGGGAGGTCCCGCTATTGAGACTAATACATGCCTGAGAATTGTGACAGGGTGATTCTAAAGGAAGGACAAATATTTCACATTAAGCAGTGGAGAGGTTCTGATTAGCAATGTATCTTGAAATGATACCATCAAAACATATGAAAGTTAAGTTTTATGCCCAACAAAATTGAGAGTGAAACTGCAGTAACTCTGTCCTCAATGGACAAACCAAGAATGACTGCAAAGTAGACCAAGTGCTGTGGAAGAAGAGAACCTAAATTCTTATTGATGTTACTGATTCTTGATTCAACTGTGGCATGACCTCACCTTGTAATCCTTGTTAAAAGGACCACTTTTATGGTTTACCTACTGTTAACTGGGTTTTGTATTCTTCGTAGATGAAAGCATTCTTAATAATATAGATTCACTTGTTCAACAAATATTTATCCAGTGCCTTCTCTGTGCAAAACACTGTTTTAGGACCTGCAGCTATTGTAGTGAGCATAGCTAAGTTCCTGCTCTCATGAAACCTACATACTACTGGAGTGGGAAATAAATAAACAAGTAAATTATGTATCTGGCTGTGACAACAGGTAAAGAAAAGCATGGGAAAAGGATGGAGTGTGTGTGATGTTACACACTTTGTAAGAGTGTCTTTGATAAGATGATATTTGAGCAGAGATCAGAAGCAAGTGAGGGAGCAAGCTGTAACGGTATCTGAGGTCTCTAAGATGGTCCTCCCTGTTCATGCCCTGTGTAGGCCTCTTTTCCCTGAGTGTGATTTTACTGATTCCCTTCTAAAGAGAATATGGAGGATGTGAAAGATGCCATTTCTGAGATCAGACTGCAAAAAAGACTGACTTCTGGCTTAAGAACCCTTTCCAGCTTATGTGTCTTGGGAGAAGCAAGTTGTCAGGGTGTAAAAGAGCCCTGTGGAGGGAGCCCATAGGATGATGGAGAAGTCTGCCACTCACCACTTGAGTAAGCTGGGAAATGGATCCCCCCACCCTCTGTCGCGGATCTCAGTTTGTGTTCACAGCTTGACTGCAACCTCCCAAGAGCCCCTGAGCCAAAGGCACCAGCTAAGTCACACAGCTGACTCCTGACCACAAACATTAATTAGACAATAAATGCTTTTCTTTTTTTAACTCTGTAATGGCTTATACGGGAAAATAGAAAAAAGAGTGGATATATGTATTTGTATAACAGAGTCACTTTGCTGTACACCTGAAATCAATTATACACCAATACAAATTTAAAAAAAAAGAAAAAAATGTTTATACTGTTTTAAAGCCACTAGGTTTGAAGATGATGACAATCTATGAGAAGGGCATTCCAGGAAGGAGTTACAAGGAAGCAAAAGTAAGGCCCCGGGGGCAGAAATGTGCAAGGAAGAACAAGTAGCTGCTGTGGCTGGTGGGGAGTGAGCTGGGGACAGAAGCAGAGATAGGGAAGGTAGAGCTGGGGCCTATGTCAGGGATTACCGAGGAACCACTACAGGTATCTAGAACTCTCTCGCGCAAGGGTTGTCTATAATATACATTAAGGCATAAATTATTAACAAGTCCCTTCAGTTTTCTCTGTGAAGCTTGCTTGTTGAGTCACACTGATCCCTAGTAGGCTGAATTTCAGCTAATTTCATTCCACTTCTCCTACTGAAATGGTCTGGCTTGCAAAATGAGAGAAGGAGAAAATAAAGGAAAATGGGAACAAAAGTCACTTGAAATCCTCTGAAGAACANTCAGTTTTCTCTGTGAAGCTTGCTTGTTGAGTCACACTGATCCCTAGTAGGCTGAATTTCAGCTAATTTCATTCCACTTCTCCTACTGAAATGGTCTGGCTTGCAAAATGAGAGAAGGAGAAAATAAAGGAAAATGGGAACAAAAGTCACTTGAAGTCCTCTGAAGAACACCAAACTAACCCGGGTTTCAGCAGGATGAAATTCTAGACTCAATTCAGAATCAGGGAAGCCTATGATGAACAGGTCTAACTGCTACCATTTCAATACCAAGACAGGACAGTGTGGCCAAAATAGCTTAAAGCAAAGCAACATGACCTGCCTTCTTTCCCAACAGACACACTGGGCACATGCATGCATGTGGTCAAGGAGGCTTAGGCCTGGGATGATGACCTAAGTCAAAACTTTGGTGTGCCTGTATCTTATTTAAATCCTTTTTACCCAAAGAGTTACACTGTAGGCAACTTCAGTGATAACCCATCTGCCAAGATAGGAGAGGTAAGTTCAATCCCTGAGTTGGAAAGATCCCCTGAAGAAGGAAATGGCAACCCACTTCCGTATTCTTGCCTGGGAAATCCCATGGACAGAGGAGCCGGGCAGGCTATAGTCCATGGGGCCTCAAAGAGTCAGATTTGACTCTGCGACTAAACGACAACAGTCTTTGGTAAATAGGCCCATTGTTGGCTGAAAAACTGGTTCTAGAATAGAATTTAAGAAGCATCATTAAATATGCCTAATCATGTTGTAGTGATCTCAGAGGTAGATGGCTTTACAGATGTTAAGATTTAGTTGAGACTTAAAAATCACTCTAGAATGAGGTGTGAATAAGCATGGTAGAAGAAACTATAAGATACTAAATCTTCCTTTTAGAGGTTCTCCTGGTGCTAGGAATGAAGACAATTCATAATGACCACTTATCTCAATGTAGGTTGTCTTATTATTTGCCATGAAACACGAAACCAGAAATTCCACTCAATTTCCTAAGTTTCTTTTTACAAGGCACTCAGAAAAGTGGCTGTAACCTCATTTTAAAGAACTGGTAAGGAACTGTGATTTTTAGTTTGCAAAGTAATTCTAGACAAAAGACAACATGCTTTCAAGAATGAAGCATGGCAGCATTATACCAACTGCCCAAGGAGTACAGAACTGAATTATGAAAATTAAAGTGCCCTGGGAAGAATCATTCTTTATCCTACATAGAGGACAAAAAATTGATCTAGTTTAATCCTTTCATAAAAACCTCAGTTACATAAAGAATGGAGTACTAGTCCCCACCCTTCCATTATCAGGAATAAACTGTAGCGGTTGTTGATCAAGATAAAAGCCACGGGCACATCTCTTACAGCAAAGTTCTAAAATGAGCCTAATCACTTTAGTTTGATTCATGGATCCTGAAACAGAATTAAAAAAACCGGAAGGTGTTCCTTGTAGGAGACAAAGGCAGTGAAGAATCTCCCTCCTCCTGGCAACCATCTAGGTTGGAGGAAGCTCCACGCACTTGGAATCTATCCGGAGACCCAGTTCCCTCACCGGCTCTGTGTTTTCTGTTTTTCTAACTGTACCCACTCCGGTATTCTTGGGGTTCCTTTGTGGGTCAGATGGTAAAGAATCCGCCTGCAACGCGGAAGACCTGGGTTCGATCCCTGGATTGAGAAGACTCCGTGGAGAACTGAAAGGCTACTCATCCAGTATTCTGGCCTGGAGAATTCCATGGACTGTATAGTCCATGGGGTCCCAAGGAGTCGGACACGAGTAAGCGACTTTCACTTCACTACTTTACTACCACAGACAAATCAGGACACTCTGAATTTTTTTTTTTTTTAAACGCAAAAGACTTTGGCGTGTCACAGGTGAGGCAATTAAGGTGCAGAGAGCGGCAATGACTTGCCCAAACTCAGCCCATGGCAAAACTAGAATTCAAACCGAGGTCCGTCAGACTGTAAAAGCTTCCACCAACCACTCAGGTTTCTCGAGAGTAAATGGAGGAATCACGACGTCCACAAAGCTTTACTCCCGGAAACCTGGAGGGATCAGATGCGGACCAAGCAGCCGAACATCATCACCTCCCAAAGCGCCAAAGGAGGGTGGAAAACTGTTTCCACCTGAGCAGAGATGCGAAGTCTGAACTGCAGCCGCGGTTCCAGGAAAACCCCCAGTCCTCTTACGCCAGGCTCCCCCATCCAGACCCCACCCCACGCCGCAAAATCCCCCCAGCCCCGCGCCTGGGCCAGTGCGGCCCAGTCCCGGGGCGGGGGAGGGGACGGGGGACGTGAAGGAGGCGGCGCGCGCACACTGCCCCGACTCACCTGTCACCCGGGCCACGCCAGGGCGCACGCGCAGGGCCCGCAGTCGTGCGCCGAGTCTGCTCGCCGGCCCCCACCCCTCCGTCTCCGTAAGGGTCCTTCCTCTTTTACCCCCAGCCCTTCCCTTATCCTGAGCCGGCCAGACCCCGGCTTCCGCCCCTGGTCCCTCGGCTGTCACATGACAGAGGGGCGGGGGGGGCATCATGTGACCGCTCGCCGGCGACTACTGATGACGTCCGAGCCCGCGCTCGGCGTTTCAGCGACAGGGGAAGGGAGTGAAGGAAGGAGTTGGGGTCCGGGCGCGGGGAATCCGGGCGCAGCCGGACAAGAGCTACATCCGGCAGCCAGGTAAGGCGGGAGCGAGGGATAGCGATGGGGAGGTGACGAGGGGTGTCGCCTCCTTCTCGGGTGCTCCGCTGGTGCCCGGAGCTGCGATCTGTGGACCTAGGTTATGGTCGTGGTTCTTTTCACGGTCACAGCAGGGAGGATGGGGCCGTTGACCTCACTCTCCAAGACGCCATCTCTCTATCCTTTGGCTATAAATGTGTGGATCATGAATTATTTTTTATTGAAATAGTGTTCACTTACAGTGTGTTAGTTTCAGGTGTACAGCAAAGGGATTCAGATATATATGTGTATATGTATATATTTCAGATTATTTTCATTATAGATTATTAAGATATTGAATATAGTTTCCTGTGCCTTAGGGACTGTAGAGTAGGACTCTATTGTTTGTCTGTTTATATATAGTAGTGTGAGGTCCCGAATTCTTGATCTAAATAAATCTGGTTTGAGCTGGCTTTCAAAGCAGGGCCTTGGGCACATAGTTGAAACAGACTCTCCCGGCGTCAGTTTCCTTTTCTCTTCTCGCCTGTAAATGGTTGTGAGGATTAACTATAATGAGAGCAAAGCTTAGGGATACCAGTTCATGGCATAGAAATGGTTTCTGTTATTGATGTAACTCTTCCAGATTGTTATTGGTTGCCTATTTTGTGTGAGGGGCTGTTGTATGTAGTGTGGAATTTGTCAGAATTCTAGTTTAAGTTGCTGACAAGGTGAAAGAGTGGCAGACATATGAGCAAGTAGACCCTAGTTTGATCCCTGGGTTGGGAAGATCCCTTGGAGAAGGAAATGGCAACCCACTCCAGTACCATTGTCTGGAAAATCCCATGGACAGAGGAGCCTGGTAGGCTATAGTCCATGGGGTAGCAAAGAGTCAAGACACGACTGAGTGACTTCCCTTTCACTTTAAAGTAGAATATGTTTGTGTGGTTGAGGGAGGGGGATAGTAGTAGCATGAAGAAGAAAACAAGCAATTGCTTGTATGGATAAGAGAACGCTTCAACAATATGCAAGATGTAACCTTGCATATTGAAAAAGAAGGTACAGCTCTAGTGGCTGAACTTGTATAGGGCCCTATGGATTTAAAGGTGGTCAGCACAGTATCTAGGCTGTGTGTTTACCACTTGCTGTACCCAAAGATGAGAGGAGTATTTTTATTTTTACATTAGCTAATTATTGGCCATCCCATCTTCAGAGAATCTTAAAGACCTGCTGTGGTTTGAATGTTTATATTCTCTCCCACCACACCCCCAGTTCATATGTTGAATTCCCAAAGCCAAGATGATGGTAATTAGGCACTAGAGCCTTTGGGAAGTGCTTAGATCATGAGGATGGAGCCCTCCAAGTAGGTTTGATACCTTTATAAAAGAGGCTCTGGAGAGGTCCCTTACCCCTTCTACCATGTAAAGACAGAACGAGAAGGCCTTGGCCATGAACCACAGGAAGAGGGCCTTCAGCAGAATGTGACTGTGCTGGTGCCTTGACCTTGGACTTCATAACCTCCAGAACTGTAGAAATGTTTCTGTTGTTTATATGTTACTGTGTCTGTGGTATTTTGTTACAGCAGCACCAACTGAACTGAAGACAAGGCTTGTTAGGGAAGGCAACATAATATGCTAGGGGAAAAACTCAGGAAATGGATAACCCTGTTTTAAGCTTTGTTTGAGACCATACATATAGAGAACAAAACTGTTCCCTGAGCAAGACTTCACAAAGTGGTTAGGATGAACCAAGGTTTCTCAACTACTGCACTGACATTTGGGACCAAATAATTCTTGTGGCAGGCTGCCCTGTGACTTATGTACTTAGCTGTACTTGCATGCTAAGTCACTTTAGTTGTGTCCAACTCTGTGACCCTATGAACTATTGCCTGCCAGGCTCCTCTGTCAGAGTTAGGGAAAAGCCATTTCTCTTTGCTTTTGGATCTGAATCGTTCCTCTTGGTAGTTCAGAATTAAAGAAAGATGTTTTCCTCACCTGTGTGCAAGTGTAAAGTTTCATTGGAGTAATGTGAATTTTGCATTCATATAAAAAGGATGGCTTTCTGTTTGTCCTG
>SJYA01002052.1:78708-105481 GCA_006410615.1 Neotragus moschatus
AAGTCACTTCAGTCGTGTCCGACTCTGTGTGATCCCGTAGACGATGGCCCACCAGGCTCCCCCGTCCCTGGGATTCTCCAGGCAAGAACACTGGAGTGGGTTGCCATTTCTGTCTCCAGTGCATGGAAGTGAACAGTGAAAGGGAAGTCGCTCAGTTGTGTCTGACTCTTCGCGACTCCGTGGACTGCAGCCTACCAGGCTCTTCTATCCATGGGATTTTCCAGGCAAGAGTACTGGAGTGGGGTGCCATCACCTTCTCCGTATGACCAACCTAGATAGCATATTAAAAGACAGAGACATTACTTTGCCAACAAAGGTCCGTCTACTCAAGGTCATGGTTTTTCCAGTAGTCATGTATGGACGTGAGAGTTGGACTGTGAAGAAAGCTGAGCGCCGAAGAATTGATGCTTTTGAACTGTGGTGTTGGAGAAGACTCTTGAGAGTCCCTTGGACTGCAAAGAGATCCAACCAGTCCATTCTGAAGGAGATCAGTCCTGGGTGTAGATTGGATGGACTGATGTTGAAGCTGAAACTCCAATACTTTGGCCACCTCGTGCTAAGTTGACTCATTGGAAAAGACTCTGATGCTGGGAGGGATTGGGGGCAGGAGGAGAAGGGGACGACACAGGATGAGATGGCTGGATGGCATCACCGACTCGATGGACATGAGTTTGAGAGAACTCCAGGAGTTGGTGATGGACAGGGAGATCTGGAGTGCTGCAATTCAGACACAACTGAGTGACTGAACTGAACTGAAATCTGTTTCAATGGTTATAGGTTACTATTTTTTTTAAAGTGTAGTTGACTTACAGTATGGCTATTTAAATTTAAATTGATTATAATGAAATAAAATTTAAAACTCAATTCTTCTGTCAGGCTACTGATGCAATTGTGACCATCAATAATCACGCTAAATAATAATCCCACATGCATGGTGGCTTCCATATTGGACAATGCAGACTATAGGAAGAAAATTTTTGTCATGGAAGAAAGAAGTTTTTTTAGATAGTGCTGTTCTGGACAATTTAGACTTACACTAGAATCAAGATTCCCCCCCCCGCCCCAGATAACTGAATAATTGAACCATATCATTTGGTCCTTGCAGGGTTGTGTTTTTTGAACAACAGTTGGTGTTATAGTAGATGTACCCCAAATCTAAATGGCTTTGCAAAACTGAAGATCTTTTCGATTTCTTTCATGCATGGAACCTGACTGGTGGGCAGTTTTCCTCCAAGCAGTGATGTGGGAACCTAGGCTCCTTCCTTTCGGTGATTCTCCATCTTCAGTATGTGACTTCCAAGGTCATTGCTTGTCTGTTTCAAGCTGTAAAATTGGATGGTGTAGAGAGAGAGTTCGGTTTTTATGCCAGGGCCTGGAGGTGGCTTCTAATTCACTGCCTTAAAATCAGACTTATTTGTCAGATAAGTTAAAAATTGCAGGTTTTGAAAATTCTCCCTTATTAAACTATTTTATTGCTACTATTTTCTTTTTTTGGAAAAATGCATCATATGAGCAGTCTACTCTTTCTGACCCATTTTTGTTTTAGGTTTTCGGGAACTGAACTCTTGTTGAATTCCTTAGAGAATCAAGGAATCTTTTGGAAGAGGGTATTATCCCTCCTTTAAAAAATGAGAACACCTACCTTCCCTGTATATTAAAGGGCAGATACTGTGTTTGGTGGCCCGGATAATGGCACAATGATTTGATATCCTTTCAAGGGATATAGAATAGTGTAGCATTTGTAGAGATACTGGATACAGTCATACGGATATTTCTAGTGGTTCTGTTTTTCTATGCAGTTATTATTCTTACTCATAAATCTCATTTCACTATGTTTGAAAACTTAGGTAATAATTTCAAGATGCCGGGGCGTTCCACTTCAAGTTCAGGTTCTGGTTCAACTGGTTTTATATCCTTCAGTGGTGTAGAATCTGCACTCTCTTCCTTGAAAAACTTCCAGTCCTGTATCAGCTCCGGAATGGACACAGCTTCTAGTGTGGCTTTGGATCTCGTGGAAACTCAGAGTAAGTAATAATTAAAACTTCTTTCTTTTGTGTCTGTTTTGAGGTAACCCTGTGCGGTGGCATTGCTCTAGGGATGTGAGATACCACTCACGTTTTGGGTGAGCCTGGGACAGTCATTTAACCCTCTGGGCATCTTGTTTTCTCATCTTGTTGTATGTATACCACATAGTAATGTACTGAGGATGAGATGAGATTGACTCATTTGTAATTCAAAAACCACTAGAAACTGCACTAGAAATTTATGTGCTGAAACCTGAAGGTTTCTGATCTCAAGGAACATACAATCAAAAGTATGTGATATTTGTGAACTGTATGGTATATAGCATTGTGATAGTTATTTTTCAGTAATTTAACTATATTTTGTTCATGCTTAATTACTCAGTAGACAGCCTAAGCTGATGCTAGGGGTACTAGTAAAGGAAGGCCTCTACAATAAAATGAGAAAAGTTCATTTTTCCTGAACTTGACCACAATTTTTTGATGAGAAGATCTAGGAAGTTGTTATTTGCTTTGTTTGGTTTAGATTTATTTTTATTTTATATCTATCACATATAGAAGCAGGGGAGCAACATGTTTCTTCTTTCGTTTTACTATCACTGTTTTTCAGCAACTTGATTGTGATATGCCTTGATGTGATTTCCTTTGTTTATTCTCTCTGATGTTCTTTGAGCTTTATGGATTTGAAGACTTATGGTTTTGATCAAATTTGGAAAAAAATTTCTGCTACTATTTCTCTCCCTTCTCCTTCTGGGGCTCCAATCACATGTATTGTTAGACTGCTTGGTAATGTCCCATAAGTCACTGAGGCTTGGTTGATTTTTTTCAAGTCATTTTTTTCTCCCTGGCTTCAGTATGAATAGTTTCTTTTGCTGTGTCTTCAAGTTCATTAGTCCTGTCTTTTCAAGGGTCTAATATGCTAAGTCTATCCGGGGGACTTTTACTTTCAGACTTTTTGAGCTTTAGAAGACAGAAACAAGAATTAAACGGAATTTTATTTTTCTCTTCATTATGCTCATGTTTTCTTTTGTATTCTTGAGCACATGAAGTGTATTTTTAATATCCTTGTCTGTTTTAATATCCTTGTCTGCTGATTCTGTCAGCCCTGTCCATTGCTGCTTGAGTACATTATGTTGTGCAGTTTCTGAATTTTGTCATCTTCCTTTGAAGAGTATTGACCTTTGTTTTGGTTGGCAGCTAAGTAATTTGTGGATTAGGTTGATCCATTCCAGACTTGTTATTAAACTTCATTAGGACAGGTCTAGTGTAGTTTTCTCTTCTTGGGTGGCTCAGTGGTAAAGAATCTGCCTACAATGCAGGAAACACAGGTTCAGTCCTTAGGTGGGGAAGATCCTCTGGAGAAGGAAATGGAAAACTGCTCCTGTATTCTTGCCAGGGAAATCCCATGGACAGAGGAGCCTGGCAGGCTAGAGTACGTGGATTCTCAAAGAGTTGGACATGACTTAGCGACTGAGCATGCACAGAGTGTAGCTTCACTTAGGGTCGATTTAGCTTTTAGGAGGAATCTCTGTATAGATTCCTGAAGGGCTTTCTCTGGATACCTCCATCCCTGTCCTCTGTCTTGCAAAACCCCTAATGCTCAGCAATTTGAACTCCAGTCTCTGTCTCTTTGGTCCTTCCAGACGGCTGTGCTCCACTTAGATTCTTCCTCCTTTCTGCAGGGAGGAGAGCAATTAGAGGACTTACCTCACTTGATTTTGCAGGAATCCCAATTCTGCTCTGCCTGGTGTCTCAATGCCTGAAAGCAGTTGTTTCCTATATTTTGCCCAGCCTTACAGTCACTCATGGTAGGAAGGTGAGTTCCATACTAGATATTCATTCACAGAAGGCAGCAGAAATCACCCATCTTTAGTGGGTATTCTCTAACGGTCTTACCCCTGTCCAGCCTGATTTGTAGTCTCTTTTTGATGCTGGTGGAGATTTGGCTTTGGTAGGTAGTCCTGGGGAAACTCATAATAAAATCTTAAACCATGAGAGAGGAGCTGTTACATAACCTCCTGGAGGGTTGTATCAGTTTTTTTTTCAGGATTTGGTTTGAAGATTTCTGAGTATTTTTAATACAAACTTCGTTTTTGTTTTGTTTTGTTTTTTTAATAAGATATATATTTTGATGCAAAATGCAGCATCTTCTGTGTCATTTAAGAGGAAACATAAGCATCACTTTTTGAAAGATTCATGCTCTAAAGCAGAGATTGGCAGAGTTTTTCCATCAGGGGTCAGATGACAAATATCTTAAACTCTGTGGGCCATGTGATCTCTGCTGTAGGTACTCCGTTGCAGGTCTGACAGTTATTATGAGAAGAGTTCTGATCCTTTGGACCTTGTGGAAGGGTCTCGGGGACCACACCCTGACAACAGCTGGTTATGAACCTAAACTGGAGTGCCTGTGAGCAGGATTTAGGTGACAGGAGAAACTGCATACAGAGAGGAGGCCTAGAATGACCCCCACTGGAGTATTTGAGCAGACGCTTGTTAGGAGAGCAGTCTTCGCCTGACAGCAGACTGAGATGCTGTCCAAGGACCCAGGGAGTAGAGAAACACCCAGCATTTAAGTAAATTTGATGCTAACTCAGTCTCCAACAGTAGATGAAAGACTTTTAAGAGACAGAACCAAAATTGCCACTTAAATGAAGGATTTAAAATTATCCTGATATGGGCTTTAGTCCCAGTTATAGCCTTAGTTTTGTAACTTGCTCAAAGATAAGTAATTTTCTTTGAATTTTGAACTTACACAATTTTTTATCTGCGAAATATCTGATTCTTGCTGAATATGTGAGGAACATTTGGAAGAAAATAAAAAGATGCATATTTAAATTGCCCAAGGGTTCAGTAGATGAGAAAATTATGATGGAGAGCTTTTGGATTTCACTGCTCTATACTGCTTTCTTTCTGTGCCTTGCTGAAAGAAGCAGAGCAGAAAGACTTCAGTTATTGAGGTCAGGCGGGGACTGGATGTCTGTTGAACTGTGCCAAGGTACAGCAGTGATGGTGATGGCCATCCTGCTCCAAAGGCCAGAGCTGGGTTTGGTACACACATCAGATGTGTGCAGGCGTGTGCTGTTTCTACCGGTGCTGTCTCACTTGGTCCGACCTGTGATCCTGCAAAGTAAGGACTATTGTTATCCCCACTGTGAGCCACTGAGGCTTAGTGAAGCTGAGTACCTTCCTAAGGTCACACAGTTGCTCAACAGTGGGAGTTGAGATTTGAGCATAAGGGATTTGACTGCAGGGTTTCTGCCCTTAACCATTACACTTTATTGAAAATTGATTGTGTCCTTCAAGTGGCATTTGCAGCAGTTGGATAATATTGAAGTAACATTTAGTGATATTTAGCTCAGAAGTTCTGGTTATTTTGTTGGGGTTGACAGTATCTGATTTTCCTTTCTTCTCCCTCTCCCATTTCCTCTTCTTTTCCTTCTCCCTTTGAAATTCCAAAGTGAGGTTGCAAGGGTTTTTCTGAAACAGCCCATCAGCTTTTGTCCTTATCTGCAAGTGGAGTTTTCAACAACTTTCCTTGGACATTTGTGCATTTCCTGGGCTTTAGCATCTTCTGTTTACAAAGGCAGAGTTGAGTCTGGTTGCGGAAGGAAGAAGCTGGGATCTTTTGGGGTCATTGTGCTGACCCTGGACTATTTCTAGACTCATAATGGCAGGAAAATCAGTTCCTTTTTGGTTAAACGATGGTGGACAGGTTTCCTCCCCTCGCAGCCAGTTCATCTTGACTGATAGTGATACGGTGAATCGACTGAATGATGATCAATTTTCTTTCTTGTATCCAGAATTTGTATTCCAGCTAAGAATCATCACCTTTTTAAACCCGATTCCTTTTCTTTTTCACACCTTACTCCATCCAGGCAAGAAACAGAGTTTTCACTTTGTGACAGTTACTTGAGAGTTAATGATGAATAAAGAACAGCAGCTGCTGCTGCTGCTAAGTCGCTTCAGTTGTGTCTGACTCTGTGCGACCCCATAGACAGCAGCCTACTAGGCTCCGCTGCCCCTGGGATTCTCCAGGCAGGAACACTGGAGTGGGTTGCCATTTCCTTCTCCAGTGCATGAAAGTGAAAAGTGGAAGTGAAGCTGCTCAGTTGTGTCCAACTCCTAGCGACCCCATGGACTACAGCCTACCAGGCTCCTCTGTCCATGGGATTCTGCAGGCAAGAGCACTGGAGTGGGTTGCCATTGCCTTCTCCGTAAAGAACAGCGGTCATAGTTAAAAAATTGTGTGGTCTTAGAAATTTGTGCTCTTCATGAATAACTGAAGTTTTGCAAACATTAAGCATTTAGTTGAGTGCATACTTCTCAATTTGAATGCTTTGGGGCGTGGTATTCTAGTTTTCCTCCTGAAATAAGGCATTCCTAAATCTAAAAATTTGATGAATAGAAAGAAAAAGAAAATTGTGATCACTCATAACCCTCTCACATCATCTAATTTTGTGAAAAAGGAATAATTTTACTGAAATCCTTTATGTTAAATTTATATTCAGAATTACTTAATGGTTTGAGAAGCTAGCACATACTGACATCACATTCTCAAGACTTATTTTCTTAGGAAGATCTGGATTTTCATTATATTGTAATAAATTTCTTTGTCTAAAGAACTGCTTCTTACAGCCAGGACTCTAGTTACGGGGAAGGTTTCTTTTTATTCCATAATTATGTTATTGAGTAGAAGCAGTAATTAGAAGAAAGTAATCCATGGGGTCTCTAAGAGTTGGACACGACTGAGCGATTTCACTTTCACTTTTCACTTTCATGCATTGGAGAAGGAAATGGCAACCTACTCCAGTATTCTTGCTTGGAGAATCCCAGGGATGGGGGAGCCTGGTGGGCTGCCGTCTATGGGGTTGCACAGAGTCGGACACAACTGAAGCGGCTTAGCAGCAGCAGCAGCAATGAAAGTAGGGTGGTGGCCAAAAGACAATAAAAATAACAGTAACCATAAGAAGCCAATGTTTGTATGTCTTATATCACTTTTGTAACTGGAGCCAATTATAAAAGCAAGAAATTATTATAATTTAAATAAATGAAGACTATTGAAAATTACAGTATCTGTAGTGTTAAAAGTATAAAGGTGTGACCTACAGAATATTAAAAATCCAGGTCTCTAGAAGAGCTCAGTCATTTTGCCTGTGTCTTCATAGTTCCCAGGGGTAGGGAAGACTGCACTGTTTCTACTCTGCTACTTAAAATGCTTCTGATACTTCCAGCTATCAAATGTTTGGGTGTTTTCCCCACTCTAAGAAGTTCTCCAAATCTCTGCAGCCACCAGCTGGGTGTCCTACAGTTCAGTTTGGTTCTGACACTCTACCTGGAGTTAGTGTCAGATCTCACAAGCTATGGACTCAGTCCTATAAGTCTGCCCTTTGGGTTCTATTGATAGAATTAGCTGGAGCAGCTCACATAACTCAGGAAAGCAGTTTACGTCCTCGATTGCTGATTTAGTATAAAAGGATACATCTCAGGAACAGCCAGGTGGAAGAGATGCCAAGGGCAAGGTGAGTGGGAGAGGGCACAGACCTCCTGTGCCCTCCCCAAGCCTGCCACCCTCCCAGCACCTCTGTGTGTTTACCAACCCAGAAGCTCTCTGAACCCCACCCTTTTGGGTTTTTATGGAGGCTTCATTACATATCCAACAAAGGCCTGTAGAGTCAAATGCTATGGTTTTTCCAGTAGCGTTTTTCATGTACAGATGTGAGAGTTGGACCATCAAGAAGGCTGAGCACTGAAGAACTGATGCTTTTGAACTGTGGTGCTGGAGAAGACTCTTGAGAGTCCCTTGGACTGTGAGGAGATCAAACCAGCCAATCCTAAAGGAAATCAACCCCGAATATTCATTGGAAGGACTGATGGTGAAGCTGAAGCACCAATACTTTGGTCACCAGGTGCAAAGAACCAACTCATTGAAAAAGATCCTGATGCTGGGAAAGACTGAAGGCAAAAGATAAAGGGTAGCAGAGGNGAGGAGATCAAACCAGCCAATCCTAAAGGAAATCAACCCCGAATATTCATTGGAAGGACTGATGGTGAAGCTGAAGCACCAATACTTTGGTCACCAGGTGCAAAGAACCAACTCATTGAAAAAGATCCTGATGCTGGGAAAGACTGAAGGCAAAAGATAAAGGGTAGCAGAGGATGAGATGGTTAGATAGTATCACTGACTCAGTGGACATGAATCTGAGCAAACTCTGGGGGAAGCATACTTTTATCACTGGTGTAGTCACTTTATTTGTTATCTGTCTGTCCTGTTTGTAAGCCTTTTCCTCAGCTGATAAAATTCCATGTACTGTTGACTTGTGTCCTGGAGATACATATGAGATACTATTAAATGTATCACCACCATTATGGTATTGTTTAGTCTTGATCTGGGAACATGCCTCACCTCCTGATGTAAGAGTTGAAGTGGGTGAAGAAAATCGAGCTGGGAGAGCTGGCCGATACTATTAAAAATAAAGGTGCATGCAGTGAAAATCCCACGTGGCGCAGTGGTAAAGGACCTGGCCTGCCAATGCAGGAGACGCTGGTTTGATCCCTGGGTCCGAAAGATCTCCCAGAGAAGGAAATGACAACTCTCTCTAGTGTTCTTGCCTGGGAAATTCCATAGACAGAGGAGCCTGGTGGGCTACAGTCCATAGGATTGTAAAGAGTTGGACACGACTGAGAAGGCAGGCAGACAGGCAAAGTGGTCTTATCCTCACTCTATAGATGGGGAAATGAGGCTCACTGAGTTGAAATAACTTACCACAGGGCACACACCTATGTGACAGTTAGGGGCTTTGAATTTAAAACCAATTTGGCCTGATTTCAGCCCTTTGGCACCAGATTTTTTTCACTTTCTCTTTCTGATGACCCTCAGTGGATGGCAGTAATTCTTACCAGCTGTTAGTGATGTCAGAGGCATTTTGGGGGTATATTTTTTCTTTTATTGCAGTTCCTTTATATTTTATGCAATCGATATTAATGTCTGTGATGTTACCTGTCATATTCGAGGCTTGGTTTTAAAGGGTTGATTTTTTTCTTTTAAGTGACAGGTTTGTCATTTAAGCCATGGAGTAAAGGATGGTATATATACTTGTGATTCTGTCAACCAGTAGTCATATTGGGCATACCTCTTGATCCAGTTTTTTTAATTCAAGCATATAACTTTTAAATTATAAATAAACAGATACTTATTAAAAATTAGTCCCCCCCCTGAAGAGCATAATATCAAGCTGAATTTAAGGGAATGCAAACAACTAGATGCATTGTGGAACTTCTCTTAATGAATCCCAGTTGTTTTAAGTTATTTAAAGTAACCAAGTTCTCCTGTAAGACCTACATAGAAAATAAACACTTCAGCAAGCCTTCATCAGACCTGCTTTTCTCTTGATTACTTTATAACATAGTTGCATAGGAGCAGATATAAACAGTGGACCTTTGCAGTGTCTGGTATTATTAGGGGGTGTTACCATCAGTGTGCTCTCCGTCACTCAGTCGTGTCTGACTCTATAATCCCACAGACTGTAGCACGCCAGGCTCCTCTGTTCATGGAATTTTCTGGGCAGTGATACTGGAGCAGGTTGCCATTCCCTTCTCCAAGGGATCTTCCCAACCTAGGGATGGAATCAGTGTCCCTTGCATCTCTTGCACTGGCAGGTGGGTTCTTTACCACTGTGCCACTTGGGAAGCTCTTTGGTGACTCGATGTAAAAATCACCAGTGTTCTACCACCTTGGCTTTTCATGTGTTCCCCTTTTTCAGGTGGGCCCCCTTGAGAGGCCATAAGCTGATATCATGATAACAGTTAATGCTTTTTCTTAAGGTGGCTCATGCAGTGAAGAATCTGCCTGTAATACAGGAGATCTGGGTTTGATCCCTGGATTGGGAAGATCCCCTGGAGGAGGGAATTGCCACTGACTCCAGTGTTCTTGCCTGGAGAATTCCATGGACTANCTGATATCATGATAACAGTTAATGCTTTTTCTTAAGGTGGCTCATGCAGTGAAGAATCTGCCTGTAATACAGGAGATCTGGGTTTGATCCCTGGATTGGGAAGATCCCCTGGAGGAGGGAATTGCCACTGACTCCAGTGTTCTTGCCTGGAGAATTCCATGGACTAAGGAGCCTGGTGGGCTACAGTTCATGAGATTGCAAAGAGCCTGAGCCACTAACACTCTCACTTTCTTGGGCTTGGCTTCCTTGGTAGCTCATCTGGTAAAGAATCCACCTGGAATGCAGGAGACCCCGATTTGATTCATGGGTTGGGACGATATGACGGAGAAGGAATAGGTTACCGCCTCCAGTGTTCTTGGGCTTCCCCGGTGACTCAGCCGATAAAGAATCTACCCGCAGTGCGGGAGATATTGGTTCAATCTCTGGGTTGGGAAGATCCCCTTGAAAATGGATCTTTTCACTTTCATCTCTCCACTCCAGTATTCTGGCCTGGAGAGTTCCATGTACTGTATAGTCCATAGGGTCGCGAAGAGTTGGACACGAGTGAGCAACTTTCACTTTCATTGTATTTTTGTTTTGTTTTGTGTTTGGCCTTTCCTTTGAACTGGATTTCCTTGGGGCATAGACCTCAGGGTGTACTTAGGATATTTTCAGACACTGGGATTCTCAAATGTTGACTGTATATTAATGTGTTAGTAAATGGCTTTTAACCCAGTTCCTTAAATACAGATATTTGGATTCAAAATGCAGAAAACTAAATTCCTTTCCAAAATTAGAAATTGAGCACTTTTGTTCATTGTTGAACCTAATTTTTTAAGACTTTGCACTTAATTTTTTGTGTCAGTACTGATTAATCCAGTAGTGCTCAAACGTGGGAGGAATTAACTTAGAGGGCTTGTTAAAACAGATTCCTGGGACCCAGTACTAAAGTTTCAATAGGTCTAGGACAAGCTGATGTTGCTTCTCCATGGGCCAAGAACCCTGGTCTAATCATTATTTCCCCTTTGAGGGGAAGCATACACCACTAGGTGGCACCAGAACACTTTGTTAATCAGGTGCCGTTGGGCCTGTATTGGGTTTGCTAATTGTAGGTTCAGATTGTTTAAAAGGTATAATCACTGAGTTACTGAAATTTCATAACTTGGAACCTGAGTTATTCTGTATATCTAAGGATATCAAAAGTGTGTTGATTCTGTCAGAACAACAGAAAGCTAGGGCTATTAAGGTTAAGATCACCTCTTCTAGGAAGGAGCAAGGACTATACCTCTCTTTTCCACTGGCTTTATTTCTATTTATCCAGGTTACTCAGTTCATTTACCAGAGATGATGCTGTCCCTGTCACAAAATAGAAAAGTACATCTCATATTTATTACTTACCATTCTACCTTAGTGAGTCTTGTTGTTGTCAATAACATTTAAAAACCACTTTTAAAAGATTTATGGGTACTGTTCATACAAATATGAACAGTAGGTATAATTCTGTCAGTGGGCCAGCTGTACTGGGGACAGTTTGGGGACGTTAGAAAGTGTGAAGTGTGTTTTCCTTTCCTGTTGCCTTCCTTAGTCAGAAAGCCTGGCTGTTTCCTTTTTAAGACCCACAGAGAGGAAAGTCTGGGCTGTCGCTGGCCTCACCTCACCTCGTGTTACTCTGCACTCTCACTGCATAAATTTCCAGCCATTCCAACACCTCCAGATTCTCTTTCTTCCCCTGACTCGAACAACCTGAGAGTTGGCATGGTTTCTACACATGATGGAGTGTGTGGAAATAATTGCTTGCTGTGCTCTCCTGTTTGCTAAGCTCTCCCATCCACATTGGGATGTTACTTTTTGAAATAGTAAATGAGTCATATTTTAGTTTTTAAAACAGAGCTTGTATAGTACCTCAATACTGCCTGTGTTTTTCTAGATGCTGGAGAACAATCTTTGTGTTGATTCTACTTTTTAAAAAATCTTTGAAGCAAAAGCAGGGGTTTGCTTTCAAAGACCTAATAGGTATGAAAATGACTACCACAGAAAAAACCGAAATGGAATCACTTGATCAGATTTTAAAATTAGATTGGCACTTTATCATATGTCTTTGATCACTGAAAAGAATTAAGACTTTTAATTTTAGGAAAAGGAGACAGTTCATAGCAGAAGTAGAACATACTTTAGAATCATTTTTGAAACATCGGGTCCTTTTTAAAAGACATAAAAGTTTGTCTTTCAGTAAGCAGAAAGGAGGTTTTATTAGATTGGTGATTAAAAGATGGAACCAATTTGATTATTCTACAGAAGATATTTATTATCCAGATCCATTTCTCCCTGTTTCTCTACTTTACACCTGAAATTACGTATGTGTGTGCCTCATAAATGTAAAATATTATTTATATGTAGCAGCACTGTCAAGTAAAAATATGTGAGCCACATGTTTAATTAAAAATTTTTCCAGTATCCTCATTACAAAAAGTAAGAAAAAAGAGGCAATAATTTAGTAATATTTTACTTAATCTAATGTTGTCTAAAATATTATCTCAACCTATAATCACTATGACAATTGAATTATTTTTGTACTCACATTCTTTTCTTAATCGGGGCTAGCAATGTTTCAGATGCTTAATAGTTCCATGTTAGAAATGGCAGTTGTAATAGCAGCAAGTACAGAGAGCATTTTAGTTTCCATTGACTCTCAGAGGAGGGCAGAAAATTTTAATGGTAGTTAAATCAGTTAGTTTTGCAGATTTTTTAAAGTGGTTTTGGTGAGTATTCACGTTAAACCAGTTGGTAAAATAGGATAATATATTATCTGTTGATTTTTTTTTTTCCTCTTTCTCTTTTTTTTTTAATTCTTATCAGTCCTCTACCACTGGTGAGATTGGTATTTTAGGTTTTTCCCAAAATTGTTTAACTAGCTTAAAATTACTTACTTCTGCAGATCCTATTAATATTTGTTTCTGTTTGAAATGTCACATGCTGATTTGACTCCGCACCTACAATATTTTCATATTTTGTAGTTGATGTGTTAAATTAGTTTCTTGCTGGTGTTGAGCAAGCGAAGTCTCTTAACTTCAGCAGCCAGAATATTCTGGTTGCTGTAAACCATTAGGCCTGTCAGCAATTGACCTTGGAAATGCTAATTTGCTTCTCCCTGGGTGCTGCTCCAGGCACTGGCTTTCTCTCTGTGGGTGGGAGTTATGAACCCAATTTGGAGAAGAACTAGAGGCCCTTGGGGCAAGTTCCAAACAGATGTGCGTCTTGCTTCACTTNTGTAAACCATTAGGCCTGTCAGCAATTGACCTTGGAAATGCTAATTTGCTTCTCCCTGGGTGCTGCTCCAGGCACTGGCTTTCTCTCTGTGGGTGGGAGTTATGAACCCAATTTGGAGAAGAACTAGAGGCCCTTGGGGCAAGTTCCAAACAGATGTGCGTCTTGCTTCACTTTTGCATGTGACCAGCTCGCAAGAGGCATTTTTCATTCCTTGCATGAATTTCTTTAAAGGTATTTTTGAATTGGCACTTAAGCCTAGACTGAAGTTGAGAGGAGGCTTCATTACCATTTGGATCTGCTCTTTCCCTGATTCTAGCAGCATCTGGGCCATGAGGTTGATTAAAAATGATCTCACTGCTGTTTCATTATTATTGCTCTTGATGGGATTTTACTTAGGATAACTAATCTAGCTTTCTTTTAACCTCCCCCAGTTAATTGCCCTATTTTTATGGCCAAATAGTATTCCACTCTTTGGGTATACATTTTCTATGTGCACTGATAGACATCACATGGTGGTTATTGTTATTTGTATGTTATTAAGAAATGCTGTTCTGCACATTTGATTTGCATTTCCCTGATGAGCAGTGATACAAAACTTCTTTTCATGTTCTTTCTGGACATTTGTGCATCTTCTTTGGAGAAATGTCTACTCACATCCATTGCCCATTTTTGTATTGAGTTGTTTCTGAGTTACAAGAATTCTTTATGTTTTCTAGGTATCAGTCCATTATCAAATAAATGATTTGTAATTTTTTTCCCATTCTGCACGTTTTCTTTTTACTTTCTTGATAGTAGTCTTTGAAGCATAGAAGTTTATTTGATGAAGTGCAATTATCTGTTTTTTCTTTTGTTGCCTGTGGTTTTGATGTCATACCTAAGAATTCATTGCCAAATCGAAAGTCTTGCAAATTTTTTCCCAGGAGTTTTATAGCTCTAGCTATTATATTAGATTTTGAATGAATTTTGTATATGCTTTGAGTTAGTGGTCCAGTTTCATTCTTTCGCATGTAACTGCCCAGTTGTCCCAACACCATTCCTTCTCCAGTGAATAGTCTTCGTTCCTCTTTGTTGAAATTCGGTTGACCATTGGCATACATGATAATTTTTGGTCTCTCAATTAATTCTGTTCCATTGATAGAATTCTGTAGTCCTGTCCTTATGCCTGTACCACAGTGTCTTGTAGGTTTGTAGTAAGAGTTGAAGTTGGGAGGTATAGTCCTCCAACTTTGCTCTTCTTTTTCAAAATTATTTTGGGTCTTTGGGGTCTCTTGTAATTCTATATGAATTTAAGGATCAGCCTATCAGTTTCTACAAAGAAGACAGCTGGGTTTCTGATGGGATTGCATTTATTTAGATCTTATTTAATTTCTGTCAACAGTGTTCTCAGAGCATTAGTTTTACATTTCTTTTGTTAATTTATTCTAAAGCATCTTATTCTTTTTGGTGCTATTGTAAATTGAATTATTTTCTTAATTTTGTTTTCAAATTGTTCATTGCAAATTATGAAAATACAATTGATTTTTATTTGTTGATCTTGTATCCCGCAATCTTGCTGAACTCACTTATTAGTTTATATATATATATATGTATATTGTGTGTATATGTGTGTATTTTTAATGATGTGGTAGGATTTTCTTTATGCAAGATCATGTCATCTGTGAATAGAGATAGTTTTACATCTTCCTTTCCAGTCTTATTTCTTTTTCTTGCCTGATGCTGGAACCTGCGGTAAATGCAGTGTTTAATAGAAGTGGCAGGAACGAGCATCCTTGTTTAGGCAGCCCCAGGGACTCTAGCTCGTCAGGCTCCTCTGTCCCTGGAATTTTCCAGGCAAGAATACTGGAGTGGGTTGCCATTTCCTTCTCCAGGGGATCTTCCTGACCGAGGGCTTGAACCCGCATCTCCTGCACTGGCGTGTGGATACTTTATGACTGAGCCATTTGGGAAGTGCAACAGGCATCTTATTGTGTTCCTTATCTTAGGACAGAAACATTCAGACTCATCATTAAGTGTGATGTTCTCTGCAGAGCTCCCTTCCTCCTGCAGTGTCCTCCAGCACTACCCCCATTGAGAAGGTTTAACATGCTGCTCACTGTAAGGAGAAATACTTAAAGCGATTTCATTCATTACCACAGGGCATGTATAAAAAGATAAGCTTTGAGCTGGGAGAGGCAATAAATTGATTAACTGGCACAGCACACAAATGAGTAAGTAGAATAAAACTTTAAAAGCGTGGTGAGAGTACAGTATGTTTAGTAAACAATGGGGGCACTATGGGGTTAGTAAATTCTAGCTGAGGACCTTTAGGAGGAATTTCATGTAGAAGATGATGACCAGAACATGAATAGTGGCTTCTGTAGAGTGGGAGAGGGTGTCTGCAAGGAAGGCAAAGGTGAGAGGTGGTCCAAAGAGTTTGGTGTCAAGATCTGTGGAGGGTCTGGGATTTTACCCTAAGTGGATGCCGTCAAGTTAGCCTGCCATGGTTGGATGGATGCTGGCAGAGGGCAGGAGACTCCTGAGTCTGAGACAAAGGCCTTTTCTGTGGTACATCAAGCCTTGTGATTCTACCTACCTCCTATAGGTTCACTCCCAATCTGAGTCCTTTCAGGGTTGATAGGGAAGAGCTCCAGGGTGATACTGCAGTGGGCTTGTGTTGGAATCGAAGAACCTTAAGCTTGGGGAACTCAGACTCTTGCTCTGTCTTAGTCTTCCAAAGCTTTGTTCATTATATAAACACCCTTGAAAGATAGTCTGGGACAAAAGGGCAGGTCATGCTTCCGCACATTGTGCAGAGATGTGTGAGGCACATGAAGAATTGCTTCCCAACACCTGACAGATCCAGGGAGGTGCAAGCAGTTCATCTTGAAGACTAGCTGCAGTTTGGCTCTTCTCAGATTTTTAGCACCATGTGTTAGAGCTTTAGTACCATTACATCAAGATGACTTAGTACATTTCATCCTGCAGTGGTAAGGCCTCGGTTACTGCCACTTTCCTTCCTTCTTTTCCTTTTTGCCTGATAGGGCAGCAAAATACTTTGGTTGGCTAGGTAGAATTGTTTAGGACTTTTAAGAACCAGGTCTGAAAGTTAATAGCATGGAGACTTGAGGTTTTGGCTTCTTCATCTGTAAAATAGGGGATAATATTGTCCTAATATCTAATGAGTATTTGATTGTGGGCCCACAAACAGCTCCTTTATTCCCACCTTATTTAGGGTTGATGTGAGAATTGAATAATATGTATAAAATGCCCTCCACAATACTTGGCACAAAGCACTCACATTTTATTGGTCAGTTGTCTTTTTTTCCAAATTTTTGAACACATCCTCTCATTTATTTGTTTTACTATCAGTTATAGTTTTTATTCAATCTCCAAAGAGTCCACAGAGCTGTTTTCGTTAGATTTTTTTTTTTAATTGAAAAATTGTTGTTAGTTTCAGGTCAATTACTTTTTGACCACTGCAGGTAAAAAAAAAAAAAATGTTAATAGTTATTTGGGCCCTTTGCAGAGGGGAATGTTCCTTTTAGCTCTTGGTTGAGAATTAGTATTGTATAAAGTAAATACTGTACAAATTTAATATTATACAAATAGCCCTGAGTTAAAATGCAAGTTCTGTTATCTACTATCTGTGTAACTTTAAACCAGTTACTTCAGTTCTTTGAGCTGCTTTTTCTTTGTGGGTGAAATATGGCCAATATCTCCTTTTCACAGTTGTTTCTAGTTTGAGACAGTTTATGCACTTTTTCATGCTGGATGTACTTTTCACCTTGGCTTGTCAGCCTGTAAAGACTTATCTTGATAATAAAGAGAATTAGTGGATAAATAACTGTAAAGTATATACCGTCCCATTGGAATGGAGAATGACTCTGAGAAAATGTGCTGTAATGGCCAAGTGTATGTGGGGGAAAGGGATTGGGGGTGGGCATTATCTTCTCAGTAGAAACAAAATGACGTCTATGATGGTTTCTGAAGCAGAAGCGTGTTCTAGTTTTAGAAAAATTAGTATGGGATTTAATTTCAAGCACAGAGGATCAGAGCACCTTTGGGACAGACTGAAATAGATATTTAAACTGGTTGCAAAGAAAGATTATCTGGTCTGTTACACAGAAGATGCACCTTTTGTTAGTTCTCTCTACTCTCTTAGAATGGAGCCTTCCAGAGTCCTTGGGTTATTTTGGAGTTTGTTGAATTTCAAAGAATTTTCCTGTATCTGCCTTATTTTTCCAAGGTGCACTATGCACCTGTGCTTAGATACTTAATAATTGGGAAGGAAAATACTAATAATAGTTTAGTAATGAACCCTACTAAATTCATATATCAAATCCCTAATAATACCCAGCAGCCTTCTCATAGATCCAGATGAACTCAGAGATTGTTTCACATGATTGACCGTGAAATAGCTTCTCTTCTTTATTCTTTTCCCTTTTGATTAACTGATGGCATGTTACCATAATTTCCCACTTGTCCAGTTATTTAATGATATTAATATTTGCATTTTTCACTCCAGTGATCTTGTTTTTGCTTGTCATCTTTACTGTTCTCACCAGTGGGGGAACTTTACAAAACATAAGCAAAATCCTTCACGTTTTAATACAGTTAGAGCACAAGTGAAGCAGATGACTGGCTTGTCATCTGCTTGTGAACAGGGATTTTAATAAACTTTTGTTCTGTGTTTATTTAATGGATTTCATTGGTCCCAACCAATGAGCACCATGGGAATGGATTTCTCAAGAACCTTTAGAAAGTATACTTGCCAAAATTTGAATTTCCTGTCAGTGTTTAAGAGGTGACTGATTTAACTTCTCTTTTTCATTCAGACTGCATTTTAACTCTGGATCTGGAAAAGAAGTGAAATTTTAAGAGCTAGGATAGGTACTCATATGTTTATTAGAGGTGTTGAGTATTATAATTGGTATTTGCTTTAATTCTGGCTATAATGTGGGAAGTGGTT
Organism: Neotragus moschatus; assembly: GCA_006410615.1. Taxonomy (NCBI): domain Eukaryota; kingdom Metazoa; phylum Chordata; class Mammalia; order Artiodactyla; family Bovidae; genus Neotragus; species Neotragus moschatus. The sequence continues at coordinate 96,876 of SJYA01002052.1, forward strand.
TCCTAGGAATGAGCTGAAGGTAGACCAACCAGTCAGGAGGCTGTTCGGTCCCAGGCATTAGGTAGTAGTGACTTAGACTAGAAAGGTGGTGTGAGGTTGGTGAGAAGTAGACAGATTCATAAGAGACAAAGGGGGGATAATTGATGACACTCAGTGATCTACTGAATATGGAAATTGAAGGAAAAGGAAGAAGTCAGCGCTGATACTCGTTTCTGACTGAAGCATTCCCTGTTAAGAGCCTGGTTTATTATTTTGCTATTTCTGTGGAACAGCTTACCAGAGACTTAGTGGGTTAAAACAACACAATCTTATTCTCTGACAGAGCTGGAGGTCAGAGGCCTGAAGTGGGTCTCCCTGGGCTAAAATCTCCGTGTCAGAAGGGCTGGGTTCCTTGGTGGAGGCTCCGGGGGAGAGTTGTTCTCTTGCCTTTCTCAGCTTCTGGAGGCTGCTCACATTCCTTCCATCTTCCAGCGTAGCTGTGGCCAGTCCGGTCTTTCTCATCCTGCATCGCTGTGACGTTGACCCTCGTGCTCTCCTTCATTAATAGAGGCCCCGTGATTATATTGTTAATAGGTATACCCAGAGTAACCCAGGATAATGTATCTCCCCTTCTCAAGGTCAGTTGATTAGCAACCTTAATTCTCTCTCTCCATGTAATGTACATACTCACAGGTTCTGTGGATTAGGAAATGGAACCTTTGGGGAGCCTTTATTCTGCCTACCACAAATGGGAACTCAAGGACTAGTGTTTTGGGGGAAATGAATTCAACTTAGACATGTCTCCAAGTGGAGATGACCACTAAGCAGTTGGTCTTTGAGTTCAGGGTCAAAAAGGTAAGTATTTGAGAATAGCCTACCCAAGGGAATTGAAGCCATGCAATGTGTATTTGTTACTTAGAGTATGTGAAATGAGCAGAGGGTCTGGGCCAGCATCCTGGGTTCTGGGTGTAGCTACAGACAGATGAGGTAGAGGCGGGGCTCCCGGGGGATAGGAGCACATCTAGCAGGATTTGGTTTCAGGGAGGTTGGTTCTGTCTTCACCCAGAAAGGATCCTAAGCGTCTTTTTAAACCTCCTTCTATTACAAATCAGGAAACTGAGGCCCAGAAAGACGAAATAACTTGTCTAAGATAGTTGAACTAGTTAACAGATGTACTTCTTGATTTCCTGCTTCAGTTTGTCTGCCACACTGCATCCAAGTCCATTTAATCTTTTCAATTTGACGATGGTGTTGAGAAAAGATTTCATGTGCGTGTGTGTGTTTTGTAGGTGTTCTGAATACCAAGAAAGTAAGTTGTAGTAATAATGTTATCTGGCTAGTGCCTTACTTCAGTTCAGTTCAGTTCAGTTGCTCAGTCGTGTCCGACTCTTTGTGACCCCATGAATCGCAGCATGCCAGGTCTTCCTGTCCATCACCATCTCCCAGAGTTCACTCAGACTCATGCCCATTGAGTCATGCAGGTAAAATAGCAGTTAAGAATTTTTTTTTTAATCACGTAGACTTTTCTGAATGCAGCTTCATCCCTTTTTGCAGTCTCTTTTTCTCCTCATTTGGTTGTTCTGTGCTCTCTGTCTCTTTTAAATAAACTTTTTATTTTGGAATAATATTAGTTTTACAGAAAGTTGTAGAAAACTCAAAAGAGTTTCCATATACGCTCACACAGATCCTCTATTTGTTCTGATCTTGCATTCCCATGGTATGTTTGTCAGAACTAAAAAACAACATTGATACTTTACTATTGACTAAACCAAATGGTACACTCCAGACTTCTCCGATTTCACTAATGTCTTTTTTCAAGACATTGTCCAAGATCCAGTCCTGGCTGTCCCATTGCATTTAGTCACCATCTCTTGTCACACCTTAGTCTGTTTTCTTTTTTTCCCCATTTTTTTTCTTGGTTTTCATAAACTTGACAACTTTGAGAAATCCTGGTTAGATATTTTGTAGAATGTCCCTGAATTTGGGTTTGTCATAGTTAGAGTGAGATGATGTGGTTTTGACAAGAGGACCATGAAAGTCAAGAGCCCTTCTCATCACATGAAACTAGAGGGTACACGCCATCAACATGATTTGCTGTGATACAGATTTTTGACACCTGGGCCCAGGAGTGTTTATCAGGTTTGTATACTGTGAAGTTACTTCTTTCTCCCTCTACATACTGTTCTTTGGAAACAAGTCATTAAATCTACCCATACAAGTGAGAAGAGTTAAGCTCCACCTCTTAGAGGGACAAATATCAACATACACTATTGGGAATTCTTTTGTAAAGATTTGTATTTCCCCTGTCCCAGTTCCTAAATCATCTGTTCCTCCAAAGTGTTCTGGTTCCATTTATCAGAAATTGATATTTAGAAACTAAGATCTGGGCTCTAGGTATGCTTGTTGATGGCACTAGTGGTAAAGAATCTGCCTGCCAGTGCGGAAGACTTGGGTTTGATCCCTAGGTTGGGAAGATCCCCTAGATAAGGCATGGCAACCCTCTCCAATATCCTTGCCTGGAGAATCCGGTGGACAGAGGATCCTGGTAGGCTATAGTCCCTGGGGTCGCAAAAGAGTCGGACACAACTGAAGCGACTTAGCATGCACCAGAATGTCACTGCTTCTACGCCCTTTCAGCAGTCAGAGATAGGAAGTGTATGCATGTGTACTAACAGATATGAACACATAGCTGTCATTGTTTCTGTATCTGTCCATCTGTATCTGCATTAAGGTATCCATGTGTTCATGCTGATGTCTTGAACTCTTATCTAGTATCACATGCTAAAATTGTAGTCTTCTTCCTTTGCTTATCTGTAACTTCCCTCTTCAACATTAAGATACTTGGTTCCCACTGTCCATCATCCAGATACTTTATTTTGTAAAGCAGTTTCAGAATTGTTAGCCCATACCTCCATGATGGACAACATTATAAGCTAGCATACAGTGTTTGTGTACAGTTCTTTTTGTCGTTAGTATTAACAGTTATCAGTCAAAACACCATCCAGGGTTGCTTAAGTCAGCTCCTTTACCCTCCAGCTTCCTTCAGTGAGTTTCTGTCAGATATCTGTAATGCAGGTAAATTCCTCTGTCATAATCTACATTCCATCCCAGGATCCATCAGGTCCCTGATTGTTGCTGTGTTGTGGTTCATATTGTTTTGTATACATGAAGGTTTTTTGAGTTAAATTTGTATGGGTTTTGACATTCCAATCTCTGTCTGAAAATGTATACTATACTGAAGACATGCTTACTAGCAGCAGGGTTGAAAGTGTTATTCTGAGAGCAAGACTGTGAATGAGACCATGGTCAGTTTTGTAGGTCAGCAGTCACGGTTAGTGAATCTTCTGTGTTCAGAGGTCAGGAAATAGTCCATGTATCAGGAGCCTTCAGTCATCACATGTTTGGAGGAGTTGGGGTTTAGAGAATTAGGCATATCTCAAATACAAGGTGAAGAGTTACATTATATCACTCAATCGGGACATGGATATTGGCGCTTAGAAGTGACGGCAGATGAAATCTACATAAAAGGACACAGGTGTGTGCGGTACACAGCCAGCAGGAGCAACATGGCAGCAGCTGCAGAAGTTCTGAAATGGAAAAAGTGCTTGGGGATTGCAAGTACTTGAAGGGACAGGTTCTGTCTCTTCGAAACCCCTACAGAGATGTTTCTCAAACTGCCATCCTCAACAGCCTGTCATAAAACTAACTGGGATGCTTATTTAAAATTGCAGAATTGGAGTTCTAGAAGCCAAGTCCAGGAATCTGTGTTTTAAAAAAGCAGCCCAAGTAGTTCTGATTCCTCCTGAAGTTTGAAAACCTCTGCCCCTTGTAGTGAGAGTGGGGTGCCTTGAAGGAAGTAGCTGTATGTTTGTGTTTACTAAGTGAATTCCACATATGCCTTCTGATCAGAAAGCTGATTTTGCAAATAATATTAGGAAAATACCTAATGCTTATTGAGTGTCCATTCCATGCTGAGTGCTTTTAGTAGAGTAGCTCGTTTAGTTTCTGTGGAGAAGATACTATTATTATCCTCTTAACAGAAGATTAATAAAATTAAGGTTTAGAAAGTTTGAATAACTTTGACAAATGATTCTTTACTGGTAGGTTCAGTTCAAACCCAGGCATTCTACCCACAGAGCCCATGTTGTTAATTATGTTTGAAATCTTTGCTTTGGGAGTTCATGCCGTGCATCTTTATAGTTTCGGAGATAAATTAGCCCATCTAAGAAAGAAGAGACTTTAGTCACACTGCTATTTTGGTGCTTCAACGACTAAACCTTTACATGTGTTCGTATTTTATTGTTCATATTCAGCTCTCAAGGAAGCGGTGTTATAGTGATATTCCTGAACTCTAAGAAGAGGCATGTATCATAAAGCAATTTAAAAACTGTTAAATGATACTTAAAATAATATGACAGTGTCCCATTAATGTAAAAGTACAGTACATAGAGCATAAGAGTAAGATCCCAGATGTATAGACTTTTAGACCTGAAATGAACTTTAAGGTCATCAATTCCCTCTTACAACAAGGGAACTGAGACCCAGAAGAGCCCTCATTGTCCTGATTGAGTTCAAGACTATTTCTACTTTAGTTCTGTTTCCTGAATATCTTTATGAAACAATTAAAAAATTTTAACTGGAATTGTTTTTAAAATCCATTCCACTTAGTTGAACCTGATTAAAAGTTACATAGATGTTCACTGGGGGATGACAATTTATGGCTGAAATTAGAAGCAAATCTAGTAAATTTGGAAGGAACGTTGGATAGATTTGCAAAAATAGATGGTTGAGTAAATGACTAGGATACTTAAGCCAGAAAGTTTGTTTTAAAACAAAGGCTTTTGTGGAAGGTATTATTTATGCGATCTTATATTCAGGTCTGGTTTTCTAGCCTAATAAAGAGGCCTAAAATAATTCAGGAGTATAAAAATAGGAAAACAGCTGGCTGAGTTCTAGATTTGTTGAAAACATAGATTTGAAGTAACAGTTCCTTTTTTGTCTTAAAATTCTTTGAATTCAGAAAGTATCTCAGAGAAAAGCAACTTACCATTTTAACTGTAAAACATATATTAGAACAGTGCACCTCTGGACTTCCCGGGTGGTCCAGTGGTTAAGACCCTGCACTTCCACTGCCAGAGGTGTGGATTCACTCCCTGGTCAGGGACCTAAGATCCTACATGCTGCGCTGTGCAGCCAGAAAAAGGTTTCTAAGAACAATGCCCCTCAAAGTTTACCGGACTTCAGAATCCCATTTGTGTATAGTGTTGAATCACTCAGTTGTGTCCGACACTTTGCGACCCCATGGACTGTAACCTGCCAGGCTGCTCTGTCCATGGAATTCTGCAGGCAAGAATACTGGAGTGGGTTACCATGTTCTCCAGGAGATCTCCATGACCCAGTGAAGCCTCCTTCAGCGCTGAGCCACCAGGGAAGCCTAAGAACTTGTTAAAATACAGATTGCTGGTCCCCACCTCAGCATTTCCAATTCAGCTAGTTATCTGGTGTCAGACCTGAGAGTCTGTGTTTCTAGCAAGTTTTCTGGGGAATTGCTGATGCTGCTTGTCAGACAACCACACTTTGAGAACACTGAATTCGAGAAAACGATTTATAATGGAAAGCAATCATACTCTGGTGAGGTAATTATAGACTAAAAGCTGGTTTCTTTGGTATCTGTTACATAAAAGATTTCTGTTGATTCATGTTTCCATACTTTACTAGTAAAACCGTAATGATGGCAGTGAGAGACATTAAAATGTTGTGAAGTCCCATCTGAGTCACTATGGTAAAATTAAATTATATTCAGTGTGGTTTAAATTATATGGTTAAGTGTACTTTTTTGGTAATGTTGTCTGAAAATTAGGAATTTGTGTGTGGAGTACATTAGGGGAATATTTACATTTATTTATTTTGGGGCACACTGGGTCTTTTTTGCTTTGCTTGCGCTTTCTCTAGTTGCAGAGAGTGAGGGCTTCTCATTGTGGTGGCTTCTCTTGTTGTGGAGCACGGGCTCTAGGCACATGGGCTCTCAGTAGCTGTTACTCTCAGGCCCTTTCAGCAAAAGGACTCAATAGTTGTGGTGCATGGGCTTAGTTGCTCTGAGCCATGTGGGCTCTTCCTGGACCAGAGATCGAACCCATGTCCTCTGCATTGGCAGGCGTATTCTTATCCACTGTGCCATCAACAGTGTTTTAATTTGCATATCCTGGATGACCAATGCTGTCAAGTACCTTTTCATGTGCTTTTTTTGGCATACATCTCTCATGAAAATGAAAGTTGCTTAGTCATGTCCAACTCTTTGCAACCTCATGGACTATACAGTCCATGGAATTCTCCCGACCACAGTATTGGAGTGGGTAGCCTTTTCTTCTCCAGGGGATCTTAACCCAGGGATTGAACCTAGGTCTTCTGCATTGCAAGCAGATTGTTGACCAGCTGAGCCACAAGGGAAGCCCAAGAATACTGGAGTGGGTAGCCTGTTGCTTCGCCAGCAGATCTTCCCCACCCAGGAATCGAACCGGGGTCTCCTGCATTGCAGGCAGATTCTTTACTAACTAAGCTATTAGGGAAGTCCTACCTCTCCTGAAGAGTCTATTCAAATATTGTTTCCAGTTGTTTGGGCCTGTTTTTGTTTGTTTGTTTTGAGAGTTCTTTTTATATGCTAAGTACAGTTCTTTGTCAGATATATGATTTGTGAATATCTTCTCGCATCTTACTCCTAACAGTATTTCAAGGGCGGAAGTTGTACATTTTGATGATTCCACTTATCCATTTGCTCCTTTTATGGATTGTGCTTTTGGTTTTCTATCCAAGAAATCTTTGTCTAACCCAAGTTTGCAAAAATTTTCCAATTTTTTCTAGGAGGTTTATGGTTTTATGTTTTACATTTAAGTCTGCAGTCCATTCTGATTAAATTTTTGAGTATGGTGCAAGGTAGAGGTATAGATCAAAAACAAAGATTATTGTTTTTCTCTTTTTGCATATGATAGACAGTTGTCCCAGCATTGCTTGTTGAAATGACTATCCTTTCTCCATTTCTCTTTGCTTCTTTGTCAGATCAACTGTGCATATATGTTGTGTGTTGTTACTTCCTGACTCTATTTTATTCTTTTGGCCTGTCTTTATCCCAATACCATGCTACCCAGATTACTTAGGTTTTAACACAAGTCTTGAAATTGGCTAGTGTCAGTCCTCCATCTTTATCATTTTCACAATTCTTTCAGCTGTTCTATGTCCTTTGTATTTCCACATGAATTTTAGAATCAGTTTGTCAATTTCTACAAAAGATCAGTTCAGTGCAGTCACTCAGTCGTGTCCGACTCGTGTCATGCGACCCCATGGACTGCAGCACGCCAGGGCTCCCTGTCCATCACCAACTCCCAGAGCATGCTCGAACTCATGTCCATCAAGTCGGTGATATCATCCAACCATCTCATCGCCTGTTGTCCCCTTCTCCTCTTGCCTTCAGTCTTTCCCAGCATCAGGATCTTTTCCAGTGAGTCAGTTCTTCAAATCAGGTGGTGAAATGATTGGAGTTTCATCTTCATCGTCAGTCCTTCCAATGAATATTCAGGACTGATTTCCTTTAGGATGGACTGGTTGGATCTCCTTGCAGTCCAAGGGACTCTCAAAAGTATTTTCCAACACCACAGTTCAAAGCATCAATTCTTTGGCACTCAGCTTTCCTTACAGTCCAACTCTCAAATCTATAGCTGCCTACTTGAAAAACCATAGCTTTGACTAGATAGACGTTTGTCAGGAAAGTAATATCTCTGCTTTTTAATATGCTATCTAGGTTGGTCATAGCTTTTCTTCCATTGAGCAAGCGTCTTTTAATTTCATGGCTGCAGTCACCATTTGCAGTGATTTGGGAGCCCAAGAAAATAAAGTCTGTCACTGTTTCCATTGTTTCCCCATCTATTTGCCATGAAGTGATGGGACTGGATGCCAGGATCTTAGTTTTTTGAATGTTGAGTTTTAAACCAGCTTTTTTACTCTCTTCTTTAACTTTCATCAAGAGGCTCTCCAGTTCCTCTTCGCTTTCTGCCATAAGGGTGGTGTAATCTGTATATCTGAGGTTATTGATATTTCTCCCAGCAAACTTGATTCCAGCTTGTGCTTCATCTGGCCCAGCATTTCGCATGATGTACTCTGCATATACGTTAAATAAGCAAGGTGACAATATATATAGCCTTGATGTACTCCTTTCCCCATTTGGAAACAGTCCATTGTTCCATGTTTGGTTCTAAATGTTGCTTCTTAACCTGCATACAAATTTCTTAGGAGGCAGGTCAGGTGGTCTGGTATTCCCATCTCTTGAAGAATTTTCCACAGTTTGTTGTGATCCACACAGCCAAAGGCTTTGGTATAGTCAGTAAAACAGAAATAGGTGCTTTTTGGGGACTCTCTTGCTTTTTGTATGATCAGTCGATGTTGGCCATTTGATCTCTGGTTCCTCTGCCTTTTCTAAATCCAGTTTGAACATCTGAAAGTTCTCACTTCACATACTGTTAAAGCCTTGCTTGGAGAATTTTGAGCATTACGTTGATAGTGTGAGAGATGAGTGCAATTGTGAGGTAGTTTGAACATTCTTTGGTATTGCCTTTCTTTGGGATTGGAATGAAAACTGA